>CAKAOH010039029.1:35224-143847 GCA_916701665.1 Sebastiscus tertius
CCCCCCCCCCCCCCCCCCCCCCCCCCCCCCCCCCCCCCCCCCAGTGAGACGAACAAGCTTGAGAAATTCCCATAAAGTGGACGGGGCGTGTGTAACAGAACAGGCTTTGTTAGCTGTGCTGGCCACTCCAGTCTGCATGTACTCACACAGACACACATGTGCTCGGTGCAGCAGCATGGAGCAGACAGTAATTACATGTGTGCATGTACAGTATGTATGACTGAGTGCATGCTTTAACACGCATGTGCATCCCTCCTCCCCTCTGAGTATCTGAGAATGTGGCTTCACTTCAGGCTCCCACATCTGCCCAAACCAAAACAATGTCTCCCAAATAAAGATACGGTCCACAGCCCCCATCGCTCTCTGTCTCTCTCCCTGTCTCACTGTCTCCCTCCAAGGACTCTTTCACTTCTCCTCCTCCTCCTCCTCCTTTCACTCAGTCTTGCCATATCTTGACACATTCTTCTCTCTAGGTCTAGTAGTTAGCGGCCAAGCATACATGTGAGAAACTTCTCCCCGGCTGTATTTCTCACATGAGGCCTACACGCCCACTGAGTGATCCCAGAGGGTTGGGAACCCGCGGCTCAGCCTCAGACCTCCCGGGAACCAGGTTCTAGCATTACAGTCTCCACTGGGGCTTATTGACAACAGTGGGGATGAAATGTAGCTACGCTGCTCTCAGGGGGTGAGTCTATAAACTAATCAAGAAACAGTGAAAATTGCCCATCACAATTCCTTAAAGCCCCAAGGTGACTCCATCGAATGTCCACAACCTAAACATATTCAGTTTACTATCAACTATGACGAAGAAAGCAGAACATTCTCACAATAAAGTAGCTTGAATGTGGAAGTTTTGCTTGAAAAATGGCTTAAATATTAATCAGTTATTTACTAATTGATTAATCAACAAATTGTTTCAGCTTTCAGTTATAAATAACAACTAACTTAAACATTGACACCCAAAAAAGTACTTTATCTGTATCTAATGTCTGTAGATTACATATTGACAGACTGAATGATTTTTATCTTGTTGTTCAGAGTGAAGACAACAGATTATGTAAAAGACTTAAACTCTGAGTCTAAAGAGAGCCTATAACTTCAGTAGCACATGTGGGAAGGAGTCATAAAGGCAGTGAACTGACTCAGTCATGTCAGTTACAGAGTTAAGCTAACATGAGCTAACGTTAGCCACCATAAACTACTGATCACACCAGACCAAGTAGGCTAAGACTGGAGCAGCAAAACCCCCGGGTGTACTGAACTGAGCAAGAGATGCGTTTTATTACCTCCGCCAAGGCTGAAGGCCTAAAAGGAGGTTATGTTTTCACCGGCGTTGGTTTGTTGGTTTGTCCGTTTGTCCGTTAGCATGATTACTCCAAAAGTCTGCAATGGATTTGGGGTGGGGTGTGGCACAATAAACAATCCATTAGATTTTGGTGGCGATCCGGATGATGATCCGGATTCAGGAATATTTTTAAGAATTCCGATCAGCCTGAGCATTAAAACCACAGGGTATAACGCATGCGCAGATTGGCTGATGGCGCGTTGATGACGCATGACCCCGCCTCTTTCCTTCAGAGAGAGAGACAGAGAGAGAGTGGGGGGAGGGGAGCGACTGTTAATTCTGCGTTTTTTCACATTAAACTCGGTGAAATTCCAGTTGAGTTGGATCAAAGCACACTTGGTGATTGTTGGAAAGAGTAACGGCGACGGTTTAGGTAAGTTTTACTTTGTTTCTGTCCAGTTTGAATGAAGTGTTTAACGATGCTCCGCTACGTACAGCTGATCTCAACATAAACACAAATACATGTGGATGATGATGCAAGCTGCACGGAGAGGGGGGGGCGGAGGTCTGCGCTCTCCGAGTGCCATTCTAGTTTCTCATGAATTCAACTTTTCATTTGTAATAAAATGAATGTGCTATTTATTTTCTTTGAAAATGTACATAGTCTCCCATTAATGAAATTTTCCAATTTGGAATTTTGAAATTTACATGTCAGCATTCACACACACACATTCATACACTGATGGGGGAAGGCTGCCATGCAAGGAGCCAACCTGCTCATCAGGATCTGATCTGAAGACTCATTCACACACCGATGGCTCAGCCTTCAGGAGCAGTTTGGGGTTCAGTGTCTTGCTCAAGGACACTTCAACATGTGATCAGAGGAGCCGGGGATCGAACCGCCGACCTTCCGATTGGTGGACGACCTGCTCTACCTCTGAGCCAGTGTTGCATTTATGTATCAGCATTTGCTCCTGTGTGACTGCGTTGATCGGGCCGCTGTGTTTTCTGTGTTTTGTGTCTTCTTGCACAGACACCAGCATCAGCATTTGAGTGTGATCTTCACAGTAACCAGCATGCAGAGTGCAGATATGACTGTGTTGCCCCAGAAAAGGAAGGTGGAGGTATTTATGAGTGAATAATAGGAAACAGACACTTCCCTTGTCTGTCACACCTCTGTTCCCATGCTCCTCTGACATGACGAGGTAGAAGAGGCGGTGAGCGGGGAATAAAACATCCACCATGTACCTCACTACTATTTTAGTAGAAACTCCAGACTGGAGTTGGCCCACGTTCTCCATCTGCATCTCATCATGAAAAAGGCTTGTGGCTGTTTACAGCTGTGCTCCAGTATGTATACAGCTGGAATATGTTTGGTTTGTCTTCAAGACGTGCATGCCTGTATACAGTATGAGATGTCTTTACAGTGACGTAGACAGGCACACTCTATTTGTTCAGGAAGGACTAATTAAAATGAAGTGAAGACATGATTAGGTTTGCACTAAAAACATCTTGCAGTTTTCCCTGCAGCCTCATTTGAAATGTTTCATCTTAGGGTAATAATGACTAAAGCAGAATATGATCAGTTACTCACAGGTTGTTAATAAAGGGAGCAGCCTATCATCAATTTCATTGGACTACATTATCAGTTAAAACTAGTAAGAATTAATATTAGAAATCTAATCTTACCATTACTACCATTTTATGTCGAGATCATACTGTGTCATAATATCTGTCTTTGGAGTTTTATTTGAAATAAGAACTTAAACAAGATTTACAAGAGTGAGAAAAATCAAACTAAACACCTAACCACCTGATAAATAATGTGGGGATTCAACACCATATATGTTAGACAAAGGTAAGACTGTTTATTACCTCACTATAATGCTACTTTGGCACTATGGTGAGGCAGTGGAAGCACCGCAAATACACAGTGCCTTCCTAGGGAGGTGTTCCAGGCACGACCAGCTGGGAGGAGACCGACCTGGGAAGACCCAGGACTAGGTGGAGAGATTATATCTCTACACTAGCCTGGGAACGCCTCGGGATCCCCCAGTCAGAGATGGTTAATGTGTCTCGGGAAAGGGAAGTTTGGGGTCCCCTGCTGGAGCTGTTGCCCCCGTGACCCGACCCCGGATAAGAGGTTGAAGATGAGATGAGATGAGATGAGAAATTACATGTAATTTGTTCCACTCTCTCCACATGATGTCAAATTAAACTTCATAGAAGATTCAAACGTCGCAGGTGCTATAAGGACACATTGCTTTTTAAACTGAAATTATGCAAAGAGATGAATACTCCAGTAAAAATCTATCTTTTGAGTATCAAATACTCACTGTCTTTAGGGTTGAAAGGTAACTGATTAGTTTGTAGCTTGCAGCTAGCTTTGTGAAGAACAGCAGCTGTGGTCTGCTTGGCTATGTCAGATACCAATGGCAAAATAGTTACCGCAAAAAAGTGTGTCAGAACATCCATGGGAACGTCTCCAACCACTCAGCCTAATCCACTTTTCTGACAACATTTTCTGATAAATTGATAGATACGTACCTTACTTTGAGCAGAGCTTCAGAAGGAGATATTTAGAATTTTTATTTTACCGATAACCGACCCTTGTTAACCGATTATTAACTGTTAACCGACAAGATTAGTGTGTCGCATGCAGCGTTGCGCCAGCTGCAGTGTATGAGCAAAACCAACAACTGAGTCCCCAGTTCACCCGTCTGGTAGAGTTACTGTAGCAGCCACGATGCTGCGTGTAGGGTCGTGGACACATGCAGCCACTTTCCCAGTAAAAGGCTCCACTGCATCATTTAGTTTAGCTGCAAGGTTGTCAGCTGTGTGTCTGCCTGGCTTAACGTCAGCGAGTATCCGACAGACCGTGTGTGTGTGTTTGTGCTACGTTCGGAGATGTAACGTTAGCGTTGCTGATGGCTTCGTGCTCGCCGTTGTCCCACACATACGGTCTGTCAGCGCAGTGTAACGTTAGCGAGTGTCCGACAGACCGTCTGTGTGTGTGTGGCGGCGGTGAGTGTGGGGTTGTCGGTGGCGTTATAGCTGTGAACATAGCAGTGCAGTGTGAGTACAGTTTATTTGTCGGTGAATAATGCTACAACTCCTCAAGACCCAAGCCAACTTCCTGTATCTGCAATACCGGCTCAGACTTTCTTATGGTGGACAGTTAAGTTGGACCGTTAAGGTGGACTGTTAAGGCGGACCAACGTTCTCCTTTAAGTGACAAGCCGCTCCTCTGAGTTTTGCTCTGCTTTTTAATTAATATTTAATATTTATTTTAACCGATAGCATTAATCGGTTAAAATCCCTAATGTCGGTTAACAGTTAAACGGTTAATTATTAACATCACTAATCTAGAAATGTATTGGTAAAATTTCTACAAAGGTTTTGAGTATTTGAGGATTTGATGCTGAAAACATAGATTTTAGCAGGAGTCCAGCTAGTATAAAACTATACTGTATAAAGAGCCTTTTCATACATGGACCCTGGTGCTGTAGTCTAGGATCATTTCCACATCCTCCTCTAGACTTCTGCTCTCACAGACCTTGACCCTTACGGATTCTCCCCTTCCCAAATCCAGATGTTTCCATGGGGGTCACCAGAGGTTAGGTTCACTTGCAACTACACCAAGCTTGTACACACCTACACACACACTCAGATTGTGTCACCAGTCAGGGGGTACTGAGTCACTCAGGCATGTGTGAGGACAGCTCAGCGTTAGTCCTGTCCAGTTAATCCAGCATGTTGAAACTCTGGACCACTGAGGCTGCACATTGGTCCTCCTCCACACGGCCAGTAAGTGGGTGAGCATCACGAAGCATGTGATCTCAGACAGCGACCGTTGCATCTGATGACTCACCTTTTCAGGACAATCGGTGTCTGTGTAGCAGCGCTGCTAACCTGCTGAAAGCTGACGGCTGGATTTGTGACTCAGTATTTAGTTGTTGCTCAATGCTGCAAACTTCTCTGAATCTTTACAGCTAAAAATAATTGTCTCTTGACGTCAGGGGAAGAATGAACTTAATAAGGTTGTTCTGTGTTACAGTGAGCCATGGTTGTGGTTAATTCTAATATGCCATGGATTAGTAACATGATATTTACTTTACGTTCATGTATGGACTCATTTAACTGACCTGTAACTGACGGTAATTTGTCAAAGTGAGCTTCTCTCTTCTGTCCCCTATTGTAAAGTAAATTACTTATAATATGCCACAATTTCCACTAGAAGTTGGATTATGCCCTGGGTTTGAACTTCCTCGCGGAGTCCTTCCTGCAGCTCTCAGCTGAGGCTGTTAAAATCCAGGTGAAGGTTTACTACATTGTTATTTTCTGACTGACCTCAAAGCAACACTGGCTATTTATTTAAAGGCATTTTCCAAGGGGGAATTTCATAAGTGATTCTTGGTTTTCCAGGCAGCGAGCCAGCGTCCCTGAAATAGAGAGACCGTGAGGTATTTTATTTTCCTTAATAAGAGATGCTGCCTGTGTTTGGGGGTCGTGTGGGAAATGTCTCTAATCTGAGAAAAAAAATGCTGATGTTTGTTTTCTAATATAATACTGTCATAAATATTTGACATATTGTTCAGTTCAATGGGAGACACGTCTGTCATAAAAAGCCATCCAGAACTATCTAGCCATGACTGAACTGTGATGAAACACATCGATGCTGGTGATAATACTGGCATTTCATGGGTTGAAAATGGCTCAACACGCCATCATCTGTTTTAAAAGAATGTTAATGCCCTCCGTGTATTGGTTATCAGCTTCAGCTCCACCATGTCCACTAACTAGTCGCCAACTTGTGCGTCTGCTGTTTGGCGCTGGGAAAGAAGTGTACAGTGGGTTTATTGGAGTTTGTTCACTGAAAATAGATCAGACTGAACTAAAACAGTAAAGTTCTGCGCTGTAAAACCAAAGCAATGAGCTGAATGAAACTATAAAGCTCATTTGAGCTGAGAGGAACTGCAGAGTCCAGTAATAATTCTCTGTGGGTTTGTCATAGGGGTGGGGGAAAAAAATTGATTTTTTTAATTGATTCTTTTTTAGATTTTTTAATACCAGAATCGATATATTTGCTTCATGTGAGTCTATGTGGAGGTAGAAGGAAGTTACCGCTTTTATTGTTGTAGCCTGAGTAACGTGACGTCATATCCGTTCTGTATCCGTCAACCAAAGCAAACCTCAGAAAGTCTAAAACGTTGGAGGGTCAGCGTGGATACGACCTGCACCCTCCCATGTTAAATTCAGCGTGGTAAACACTACACATCCAGTAAAGGATGGAAACACTTTGGGTTTCACACATTGACAGGAAAAGCAGAGCTAGACATCACGGCTAAAGCTGCATGCTAACTCTGTCACGGACAGGAAACATTATCGTATCGCGGTAATGTGCAGTCAAGCCGACCGTCGCTCTCGTCTCCGTGGTCAAATGGGCTGGCGCTACAACTGTAGAGCACCCATATACTGATATTTATGTTAAAGGGGACATATCATGCTCATTTTCAGGTTCATGTTTGTATTTTGGGTTTTTACTAGAACATGTTTACATGCTTTAATGTTCAAAAAACACATTATTTTTCTCATATTTTTGCTCCGTTTTAGTGCATTTTAACGGAATTGCGTTGCTAGGAAACAAATTGGGTCAATGTTTACATCCTGTCAGCTGATGTCATTCACATACACTGCAACAGGAAATAAACTGGGACACAGTTGGAATGTTTACGTTAAAAACTGTGAAATGGTCTAAATATTGTAGATTTGTGACATCACAAATGGACAGAAATCCTGACAGCTTGTTTCAAACGCACAGTTTCTGAATACGGGCTGTGTGTATTTCTCTGTGGATTAAGTGTTTTGATAGTTTAACAGTATTTATATAGAACTTAAACCTGCTTTACAACATAAAAGACATGAAAATCTCACTTTTTACAATATGGGACCTTTAAATGCAATCAAATGGCCCCGATGGAGCTGACCATGGATGGATAAAGAGAACGGAGCTGACGGGAGAGCTAGAGACCACCTTGGAGAAGTTAGAGGAAGTAGACACGTGGGACTACGTCCGCTTTTCAAAATAAGGTGTTAACAAAGGGAACTGTATATACAAAATACATATATGGAAATAAGATTGATGGATTATATTCACCAGAAGTATAAAACATTACATGTCCCTAATAAATTAAAAAGAAAATAACACTAATCTTTGAGGGAAATGTCTTTATTCTTTGATTTTTGGAATGCTGGAAAAAATGTAATAAATATTTCCTGACAATGATCCTGATATATTTGACTTCAGGACATCTCTGACTACATACATGCTGAAAATCAAACATTCGTACTGGATTCATTTAGAGATTTTCCAAAGTAAATAGTGTATGATTAAACATTTTCCCATGGTCTAGTGTTAAAAAAGTTAACAAAAATCACAATAAATCGCAGTATCGAATCACAATACTTGTAGAATCGCAATACATATCGAATCAGCACCCAGGTATTGTGATGGTATCGAATCTGGAGATAGGTGGATTGTCCCAGCCCTAGTTTGTCACTACGAGCGACACCTTTCACATTACACATAATCAGTTGCTTTCAGGATTTAACTCTTTTCCTTGTTTCCTTGTTCAGTATCAAGCAAAATAATCATGAATATCAATTAAGTCACAATCTGGATATTCTTCCTTTTTCCTCTGTGGTAATGACTAGAACAGGTTCATCTCTCAGACTGCAGCAGCAACATGTTGAGAGCGTCTGCAGAGCTCACAGACAGCAGCAGTGATTGTTGTGGTCGCTCCTCAGTCATCGATGAGTCCTTGTGTTTCTCCGCCAGGGGCTATTCTATCCTGGCATGCTGTGAATGTGGAGCCAAAGGCAGTCTGGGGTTTAGAAGGTTAACCATCTGGAATGATGCATTATTTAATGTTGCATATGCCGAGCAGAGCTGGCTCTGAGATTCGTCATACTTCCCACCACCAAGGTGCTCCCATTCTCTCACTCATGTGACAGGACTGTCAGATCTGTCTCAGGCTCGTGTCAGGGAGGGGCTCGCTCGTGTAGCTCAGCACGGTTCAGTCAAAGCTTTGAGACTCAGTTTGAAAAAAGGTCTGTGGATGTTTCAAAAGACATAAACTTACACCGGAGATTCAGAGGTACTTTGGGATTTTGGGAGATTGTAGCTTTGGAAATGAACCATGTCTACAACCTAAAATGTCTTCATGTCCAAGAGTTCTGCATGTTATCTGTGTCCAAGCAGCCCACTCCCATCTGTCTTTGCCTCCTCCTGAGAACCATTCCTGCTCAGCTCAGAGAAAAACAACTGTGGCATCATCTCACTGTCAGTTCGCTTGGTCAGTGCCCCTCCACGTCTGATACCGACACACGGAGGCACCCTTTAGCCAGGCCTCCAGCTTAAGGACGTCCCGTTGTCCTGGGGTCTGATCGGGGAGGAAGAAAATTAATTTTGGGACGAATTTGGGGCGAGAGTTGAAAGAAAAATACCGTTACATTAGAATGAACAGTGATGAAAATGACTGCACGTTATGTGTAGCGCACCGTTATTATGAAACCTCCTTGACAACATAAACACACACACACACACACACACACACACAGCACATACTGCCGACCTCTGACCTCACCACAGCCACAGCTGCAACGGAAATGATTCCCAAGTCAATGAGATAAACTTTCTAGTATTAACGTTACCAGTTAGCTAATGTTAGACTGTTTGATGTTAACGGTAACGTTACAGTTAACGCTCGCTAACCAGTCAACAGCCGACTTTTGCATTTACAGTGAGTGAGCTGATGATAACGTTACGTTAACTACGAGGAGTCAAAGCTCTGTCACAGCTCAAATCATGTTACTAATGTTAAATACTTACAGGGCCGGCTATCAGGGCCGGTTCCAACTAGCAGGGCCGGTCCTAGCTAGCGGGGCCGGATCCAGCTAGCAGGGCCGGTTCCAGCTAGCAGGGCCGGTTCCAGCTAGCGGGGCCGGTCCTAGCTAGTGGGGCCGGTTCCAGCTAGCGGGGCCGGTTCTAGCTAGCGGGGCCGGTTCCAACTGGTGAGGCCGGTTCCAACTAGCGGGGCCGGTTCTAGCTAGCAGGGCCGGTTCTAGCTAGCGGGGCCGGTTCCAACTGGTGAGGCCGGTTCCAGCTAGCAGGGCCGGTTCTATCTTTTAGGGGGCCCATATGCAAAATCTTGTTTTTTGACTAAATGCTACTTTTTACACATAAAAAATATTTAAATTGAACTTTAACATCAAAATCAAAACAAACATGGACATTATTAATAATAAAAAAACAAACATTAAATGACACAAGTGTAAAAACTTTTTTATCAAATTCTGCCGTTTCCAGAATGTGCATAATAATATTACGTTTATGAAAGCATGGCTGTTGGCTACTCTGTCCTGTTTTCACCCAGTTATACACCAGATCAGTGAAAACAAATGTATAATGATGAGCCATGTTGTTTGAGGAGGAACAATATGTGTGCAACAACTGAAGGGGCCTTTCCTCTGCACGCAGTCATGTACTGCAGCACTTGGCTCTGCTGTAAATGGATCTGTAGTTTGGCATATTGACTTTTTCTCTCTCCATTTCTGTTTCAGTACATGAACATGTGATCCTGTCACTGACATGATTGGAAATAGCTCATATTTTTTTTAATGGCATGTTGGAGTTTATCAATTGTTACATCCATTACTACTTTTCACTGCTGTTAGACTATTTAAGCAAATTGGTTCCTCAAAGCTCACAAAGGACAAATATAACAGTGACCACGAGACCATCAAAGGGAAAATATGGCAGCAATGCTGTCAGAGACTGTAATTACATGCAGTCATAAGTCACCCGGGGTTGACATGGATGCATATTCTCCAGTCCTGTGGGACCTGAGAGCTCTGGCTTCCTTCCTTTCTCTTCTTCCAGCTATAGGGCAGAAAACGACTCCGTTCTGAGATGATGCAGCTTTGACCTCCAGCAACAGTTTGTGCTTAAATCAGTACTTTCTGCTGCTTGATGACCACTACAAATGGGTGATGAGATGAGATAGTATATATCCATGAAGAGATGTTTGCTTAGAGCTGATCTCTGTCCTCCCTCTGGTGTGTGACAGTGTGTAATGATAATGAATAGCATTTCTGTGTCCCATCATACGCCCTCATCCATCATCTCCACAGTGGCCTCCCAGGACTTTTCAGAGGCAGAGAACAGAATTTTGGAACATCAAATAATTTGCTCTGGGTTGTACCTTTACCTGACATTCAAATGCATCACCACTTGACCATTTGCTGAGCCTTAGCTACAAGGAAAATATAAAGCTTTTTTTAACAATTTTGAAATAAATGTTTTAATGCCAGAATCGATTTATTTGCTTTATCTGAGTCTATGTGGAAGTAGAAGGAAGTTACTGCTTTTATTGTTGTAGTCTGAGTAACATGATGTTATTATCTGTTCCGTATCCGTCAACCAAAGCAAACCGCAGCGAGCCGAAACGAGAAACTTACTCAGTCCTAGTACGGGTAAGTATGATAAGGAAAAATGTAAGATCAGACTCTTATTTCATTGTTACGTGTTTGGCTGCTTAGCTCATATAGATGGACGATAAAGACAGAAGTTACTGTTGCTTTTTATTGAAAACACAACTGCTAACGCTAAGCTAACCCACACTCTGATAGCATCCAAGACCAGCTTCCACACAGTGACAAAATACTACACATAAGGGAGTAAGGGTGTAACAAAAAATCTAATATTGCAATATTATGTTTTATGATATTGTATTGATTCTCAATAACACTATCGATTTTTAATTAATAGTTTCCATGCAAAGACCAACTCATTCAAAACTTTATTCCATTTGCAAAAAGATGCTCCCTCTCAGTGTATGTGTCCTCTCAAACTAGTGCTATGATGTTGGATGTTACAGCGACTGATAAATGCTAATACAGATCCCACTGTTTTGATTGCATAAAAAAAGTAAACTGTTTTTACTCAGATTTTATTTATATGATAGTGCGTTCTTTATACTATGACAGTTTTCCTGAAATTAGATTTAAAGGTCCCATATCGTGGTCATTTCCAGGTTCATACTAGTATTTTGTGTTTCTACTAGAACATGTTTACATGCTGTAATGTTAAAAAAAAAAACTTTATTTTCCTCGTACTGTCTGCCTGAATATACCTGTATTTGCACTCTGTCTGAAACGCTCCGTTTTAGTGCATTTCATTGGAATTGCAATGGAATTGCAATGGAATTGCATTGCTAGGCAACAGTTTGGGTCCATGTTTACTTCCTGTCAGCTGATGTCATTCACATGCACTGCAACAGGAAATAAACTGGGACACATTTAGAATGTTTACCTTTAAAACCGTGTGATGGTCTAAATATCGTATATTTGTGACATCACAAATGGACAGAAATCCTGACGGCTTGTTTCAAATGCACAATTTCTGAATACGGGCTATGTGTATTTCTCCGTATATTGAGTGTTTTGATAGTTAACCAGTATTTATATATCACTAAAACCTGCTTTATAATGTAAAAGACATGAAAATCTCACTTTTTACAATATGGGACCTTTAAAAAAATCACAATATGTCGCCTTGCTTACAGTGTCGACAACTTCCGTACCATCCCCATCTCTGAACAGCGATTAGCGTCTGGTCATTTATGTCCGTTATTGCTGCAAAGCCTCCTCCTCCTCCTCCTCCTACTACTTCTACTCTATTCCATTACATTCACATCTAGCCTGCAGAGACTGGATTGATTTGCAGTTAAACTAACCTCTTGTAGATGCTTCAGTGACTTGGCATGTACCTCGATAACCAAACTGTAGCTGTTATGGAATTTCATTTGGCTCTCCCAAGTCTTCAAACAGCATCCCCACAATGTGTTACAGCGGTCTCAGCCTGTTGTTTTCCTGCTAATCAGTAGCAGATGTGTGCAGTTTGTCTCCACGCTCTCTGGTGCTCTTCAGCTGTATGTTGTGTGCACATACGCTGACTCTGGAGCTCCGGGTCTCAGAGGCAGTTTGTTGTTCTTTGTGTGGCAGCGGTGGTAGCGCAGCCTGCTCCGCTATGATGTCATTGGTTGCTGGTTGTGAAATACTTGAGGAAATGAGAACCTCATTGAACCCTGCTGCACATTTCATCTTCATCTCTTGTGTAGCCTGATGTCCTGTGGTTTTGTTTGATCTACTTTTATCTGTTTATCTCCAGCAATTATTTCAATTATGACTTGGATCTAACATGTTGTTTCAATTCACCTCCAATGTGCTGATGAGCCTGTTTGTGGTTATTGACACAAACTTTGCTTTGTCTGTTTTGACAGAGGACAGCGTCTCTGAGTCAGCTCCCTGTTGAGGACCTCAGAGACCCCCTGCCTCCTCAGTGGAGGTGCTACATGTCTCCACAAGGGAGGCGATACTACGTCAACACCACGAGCAATGGTAAGAACAGTCCAGGACACATTTTGAAGAAATAGTTCAAGAATATAACTCTCCCTAAAACCACAATGTGCAGTTTTTACATTTCTGTTCATACACAAGTTCAGTACACAAGATACATCTTAATTACTTACTAACTGATTCCTCTGCTTCCAGCCTATGCTAAACTAGTACGGGTGGAATGATACGTTTTTACAACGATACGATATGTATCACTTTCCCTGGTTCCGATACGATTCAAAGATGATATGTGGCTCATTTAAAGCGATATGATACGATTCAATGATTTGAAATCGATACAGTAACGTTTTTTGCCAAAAATTCAATCAGTGTGACTGTGAAATAAACATGTGATACTGGACAGAGCAGGTCAGGATTCCTCAAAGTTTTTCTTGTAAGGGAATCAGGGATAAATTAATTATGGATATAAACAAGTAAATACAACAATTAATGGCAAATACATACAGCTTTTATTAGATGTGATCAACCAGCTGATAGTGATAAAACAGCTGATAGTGATCAAACAGCTAATAGTGATCAGCCAGCTGATAGTGATCAAACAGCTGATAGTGATCAAACAGCTGATAGTGATCAAACAGCTGATAGTGATCAAACAGCTTGGGATAGAATCATTCCTACAAACGCTGTTTAAATAATCTGCTGATAGTCATCCAGTAGTCCACCTACAGTGTTCATTTGGGGTCTTTTCATAACTGAAAACATCTGGAACAACATTTTAAAACTATGTTAGACTAACGTTAGTTGAATTTCTGTTTTGTTTTTTACTTTACTCCCGTGATAATTTGCCTCGCTGACCGTCTGCTCTACGGCTGGATACGTGAGGCTGATGCTGCGTGCACGCAGATATCATGACGGGAAAAGATCATTTTCTCTGAATAAAAAACGAATGAGCACGGGAGAAGCACCTGTAGATGGAGCCGCCCTCATCAAGTAGATCGATAACACCTCGTCACGTAACGCCCTCAAAGTGAAACTCTGTCGACCGGCTCCTCTGCACCGCAGCGCCAGCAGCTCATGCAGACCGGCGCCCGTCTCCCTTCATGCCAAGCGAAGAGTCACAGCAAAGGGGCGCTCGCGCTGCAGAGTCGGCCGAACTGGCAAGCTGCCGCGTGTCGATGACGTTGTACACAGGGAGAGTGAACCGGAGTAACGTTTAACATTTCTTTACTAACATTAGAGATATCCACAACGTCATTTTGACTAGTCGTAATGACATTGTGACTAGTCAGAATTCTTATTCCAGATATCTATAATGTCATTCTGACTAGTCAAGACGACAGTTGGAGATGGCTCTCAACATGGAGACAGCTGCAGCTAATGGTGCTAACAGTGCTAACAGTGCTGACAGAGTTAACAGTGTTAACCTGGGGGGGAGGGGGGCCTGAGGGCTGGTGTTACGCCTCCGCGACAACACATGCACTAAAGCACGCACCACCACATCTGTCACTTTGTACAAAAATATTTCCTGCCTTGCTCCCCAACTACTCTTTGGATTGAAAATAAAGCATTTGCATTGTATTTATCATAACATGTTATCTCTCAGTAAAGTGAAATATCTACTCTGTGTCTCTACGCCAGTGATGGTACCAGTGGGAGACAGAGGGTGTAGAAGAACTGATGCTGCTGATAGAGCCTTGTTTCTGTCGACACAATCACCACTCAGTGTCTCCCTGAACACACACACACACACACACACACACACACACACACACACACAGCGGCATAGAGACAGCTTAATACCCCCCTCTGTTCCACAGACACAGCAACATAGCCTGCTTTTACTATCCCTGAGTGAACTCGCTGTAGAACCTGACTGATGATACTAATATCTGGTTGAGCTGTTGACTTCAGCTCTAATAAAGGTTAGAGAGAGCAGCTTCTCAGACACAGTGTTCACCAGTCACACAGAGTGACAACAGGCATCATGTAAAAACATCAATACGTATTCTTAAAGCTTCAGTAGGCAGCATTCCATAATAATCTTTTTATGTCCTCTGTATTGTGCCGTTTACTCCCACCTGCCATCTTGTTCTCGCGTTTCTGCATCATTTATTCAATAAAGCTTTTATTGAAGAGCTTGGTCACTCACAAAGTTTATTCAAAAGATGTATTATACTATCGACTCCAGTCTCATATCTGAAACCATCCCCCACTTGTGGAGCAGTTTATAATCAGACAAAGCAGGGTTAAATAAAAGAGAATGACGCAGACTCTTATTTCGCATGATCGATACAGTGATATTGAGAATTGATACACAAAACACATGATTGCGATATTCAATATTTTCAATATGTCCTTGCTCCCCTATGCAACACAGCTAATAAGCTACGAGAACTTCCTCTATTTGGAACCCTCTAGCGCTCTGTTACCTCACAGTTGAGCTCTGTCTAGGTGGGTTGGTATTGGTCAATGGAGAGAATTTGCTTGTCAAAGTTAACCAAAGTTGAACTCAATTGCAAAGAATTTGTGAAGATTTCCATTGTCCCTGCGAGCTAATCCATTACTTCCATGGGAATGAATTGATTATGCTGTTTTAAATGCTGGCCGGGCCTTTATCTCCTCCTCCTAAATCTGTGAGCAATGCTCGTATATGAGTGGAATAATAATAATAGAATGTGCTAAAATAACAGAAAGTGCATGCCATGGACTTTGATAGACCGGGGCTGTGGCTTAGTAGTCACTTTAGAGTGTAACCAGCTTCACATCAGAGATGTTCACATCATGTACGTCTCTAATGGCGGTTGCGGTGGTCAAATTGTGGCAATGAGAGGGGATCTAGAATTAGCCGAGGGCTCCACCCAGCCACGAGACCATGGGAGTCGCTCCTCCCTTCTCCTCCTCTCCTCCTCTCCTCCTTCTCCTCCTTCTCCTCCTCTTCTCCTTTTCCTTCTCCTTCTCTATAGAAATAAAAGGAGATGCTAAATTAACTCAAAAAGTGTGAAACAAACCAGACTCTTTGGGCTCTTTGGACTGTGTCGTTATTAGATGCTTTAACAGTTAAGATAACCTCATAAATTCAGATTTATTCTCCATGCTATTCCTGTGGGAAGTGGACAGCTCTGTTTTGTCTTCATACAATGGAGTTCGGAGGCTTCTCTTATCTAGTAGTAAAACAGATCATATTCCAGAGAGTAGCAAACTGGAACAAAGAGAGTCCACAATATTTCCTAAGAGAGAAAATTATACATTTTTCATAACTTTCTGTGTGTAAAAACCACCCCAGCAGCAGCATCTGTCTCTTGTGAAACTGCTGTCTGAAGGCACAGAAACCTCCAGGACTTCTTTTCTGTGTCTTCGCTGCATGCTGACTAAATGAAAGCCTGCTCAGCCCTGACACACACACACACACACACACACACACCCTGTACTACAGGCCTGTGGTTCTGTCTAACTCGCCACCACAGCAACTGTTTCCAAACAAACCCATCTGATAACATTTTTCCTGAAACTATTGGTATTTATAGCATCTCTGCTATTTTTGCTGAACCCTTTTGTTACGCTAAAGTTCAGCTAGATTAGATACGCTCCTGCGTGTGTGTGTGTGTGCGTTTGTGATTCTGCATCGCCATAGTAACAGAGCGGGGTGCGTGGGTGAGGGCTGCATGTCCTTGTGTCAGGGCTTGTTTTTTTTCGAGGTTTTCCTTCCTGTGTTGCTGGGTGCAGCGGTACAGGGCGCTGTGGTTTGTACAGCCATCTCCTAAGACTCTCCACTCATCCCAGCCCGACCAGTGGGCTGCTCCATAAACACACCAGTCTAAACACTCAACAGTTCCAGCACACACACACACACACACACACACACACACACACATACTGTAGATCTACAGCACACCGACAACCCCTCAGGTTTCCAGCTAGATTTTTTTGGGGGAGAAAATTCTTTTTATTCCTTTTTTCCAAACATAGCATAACAAACATAAAAAAACATAACACCGGTGCCATAATACAAACAAAAAATTAAATATAATATGATATCTTACATTTAACATTTAATATGTACATACATATATGCACTCCTACACAGAGATAGGTCCAGCCGTCTTCCCAACCCTAGAGGTAAAGATACAGAAAAATAACATAAAAATCATTTTTTAAATAATTTAATTAGTTAGTTAGAATTAAAAGTAATAAGTACTACAATAATATAATTCATGGTAGTAAGATAGAAACCTTAAATAGATAAATAAATTAATTAATTAATTAATTAATTAGATAAATGTAGAAAGAAAAAAGGAAAGAAAAAAGAAAACAGCACATAGAAAATAAAAATTATTCATCAACAAGTCACCAATTTACATCACTTGACAAATATCAGTGTGGTTTTCTTTCTTCTGAAACAGAACGTTTCATCTCAGCTCTCTTTCCTGCAAATGTCAACCCTGTTCGCTTTAGATGCTAAATGGTGATCCTTATTCTGTCCTTGGCTGGTGAGTAAGTGTCCAACAGGGGTTTGTTTACATCGCGTCTCAATGCCTCTCACTGTCTGCTCAGCTATCATTCAAACTCAGAGTTATGTCATAGTCTCACAGCAGTGTTTTTCACCAGTACCTAGCCTGTATCTTCTGCTTTTTCCTTGATTGTTTTACTGCTCTGAGAGGAGATCCCTAAAGCACTATCGTTCCTCTTTTGGATGACACAGAGTGTGAATGGGCTGTTTTGACTGATAAAAATCAGAGACAGGAGGTAGCTAATGCATCAAGGCCAAGTGTCATATGGTTATGAATAAAATATAGCAGTGTCAAAGCTAACTAGGCCATTTCTCCTTCTCTCCGCTCAGAATCGGGAACGTCTCGCATCACTTGTGGCGTGGCTGGCGGACAGTAAGCTGGTGCTAGTGTATTTCTGTTTTTAGACCTGCTGTTGACTATTTCCATTCATACAGTCACTTACACATCTGCCATATCTTTATTCAAGAGAGTTGACTTTTAATTTGAGGGAATGACTCTTTGATTTCACATTCCGATTTTGTAATGCTTTCCCTCAAACCATGTGCTCGCACTCAACAGCCGCTGCTTGCACTTGGATCTGCTCTGCTTCTGCTCTAACAGTATGCTTGTACTCAGATATATTGTTGCTTGCACAGATTTCCTGCTGCAGCCCTTCTCCTCATCTGAGATCACTATGGTCAAAGGCCTCTGTGGCGTCTCCTCTCATCCTCCCTCTGTGTGTGCGAGTGTAGACGTTGGCTACCTCAGAGTTTGCGGGCCCTCTCCACCTAAATGGCGGCGTTTTGAGGCGTATGGATCTGCGTTATGCACCGCCTCTCCAATCCCCCCGTGGGTTGCATCAGAAAGCAATACAGTTTTCATTATTTATTAATACATGTCTGTCATATTTAGCCCCTAACAGAATTTTTCCCGTCTGTGATATTATGTAGTGATTTTGCAGGACGTCAACATGGTATGGATATATTACAGCACCCTCGTTCTCACCCCCCCTCTCCGTGCCGTGCATCGGCTCGTCCAGCAGTATGACGGCAGGGAAACGCCTGATATTAAACTAGTTTTAAGCTTGTGTCTCATGAGGCCCTCTGGTACTGGGGCCCGGGGCTTCAGCCCCAGTGAGCCGGTGCATTAAGGTACTATTGGTTGCTGCTCCACTCTGAGTCTGAACCAGTGAGGTTTTGATTGACTTTGGTGAATCAGAAAAGCATGAATTAGTGTTTTTCCATTCCATAAAAGACCCTCATCCTCACGCAGCCTGAACTATTGGATGCTACATACTATCATTGATCATGAATTCACATCATTAATATCCATCACAGGCCTGAAAAGGGCGGATGAACTATTCCACAAATGGTAAAGTGGGTAAATTGATCTGCCTTGGGTTTATATTCTACAATCTAGACTATCAAGGTAATTTAGGATGATTGGCAGCTTTTTAGACTTCAGCTCGTCTGCGACAAGGCGGCTGATGAGAATCACTCCTGCTGCTGCATACAGTACGTATCTCTGTATCTGGAGCTATGAATCTGGCAGGTGCCGAGTCTGATCTCTCACCAGTATAAAGACCTGTTTGAAGGAAATGAGAAACAATCTGCATTTCGAGAGAAACTCAACCTGTTCCACTTGGGTGTCAAACATAGTCAATAACCTACAGTCACTTGTAAATATAATGAAATCAAATATTAAAAAGATGTTTCATTTGACTGAAAAGTATTTTAAGAGAATGTTAAATTAGATGTGATATGATGACATAATTCAATCTCTTATTTCAATTGAGTTTCCATCTGGCAAACTGGGTATTATCCACATGTTAAATGGAATATCATTTACATGGGATTTTCACTGCTATCCTTTTGGCAATGCAGACTGTCACAATAACAAACAATTTCCCCGAGGTAAGTAGATTATGCTGTATTTTCTGCATTAATATCCTATATTTCTCACAGTATCGATTTGTTTGTGACAAGCTAACAGAGAGAAATTGAGGCGTTTAGGGGCCAGGGAGTAAAGGCTGTGCGCTGGTGTTGTACATCAAACGTGAAGGCACAGCCTCTCTCCGTAAGCCCGCTGCCAGTTATCCCCTCCATGCGTGTCATTTGAGCTGATGGGCTTGGCTCAGTTGTCTCCTCCGCTAAAGCGGCGCCAAATAGAGCCGAGGCAGTCAAAAGGACCCAAATGAAATAAGAGCTCTTTACATGTCTGTGCCTTTTCTTTGTATGCTGACAGTAAAGGGCTAATTTAGCTCAGTACTGTGGTGAGAATGGACACAGGGGAGCATCAATCAAAGAGAGCCCTTCTATATTATAGGGTCTTTGTCAGTCATGCTTTTTGTGTCCCCGTTCTCCAGCATCTTTACCAGCAGAGGTCAAACGGGGACAGATGATGGAGAAGTGTCTCTATGGAGCTCAGTTCAACTTTACAAACCTGTCAAATGAAATCTGTGAAACATTTATTCCTTTTATTGGGTTAAAAACATGTACCTGTTGTATTCAGTTGGCTTTACTCTAGAAGACAACTGCTAAAGGAACCTGCCTTTATCCAGAGTCACTTGGCTGAGGTGAAGGGGGACATGTGGCTGTTGTAGAGGACATTCTTTCTTAACACGAGGCTCCTCTTCCAGAATTAAGACTCTCCACTATTATATGGGATTGTTGCCAATTCTGGTCATGATGTGATAAGCGTAGTTCTTGATAGATACTGGATCAACAAAATACAAATTTGAGCACATTGGACCTAACAAGCAAGAATGTGACAACCACCACGGGTGATTCTCATTGGCTGAGACACCTGTCAATCAAGTTAACATTTCCCAAAATACATTTATCTTAAAGACACAGTGAAATCCTAATCTGTTGTCCATGTGTTGATTCTCTCTTATCACATGCTAAATATGTGTCATAAAAATCATTTTTGGGGTATTTTTATAGCTCGAAATCCTCTTCCTGTAAAATTCATTTTTGATGACTCATCTTGAACCGATGAGTTCTTGTAGGAACAACACCCTGATAAAACTGGGACTTGGACACTTTTTAAGATAGCTTTTAGCCATGACGGTGGCCAGCTGTTTCCACTAGGTTATGCAATGGGAGAATTCCGCTGAGAGTGTCTATAGTTTGCTGTAACATGCTTTTTGGAGGTATAATTAATTCTTTTTATGAATCTAAAAACAGAAGTGTTATTATTTAATACTTAACACATTGCTGTGTAAGCTGTCTTTGCTGTTAGCTGTTTAGTTTATTTATTTGTTTATTTGTACGGAACAACTACAGCCAAACATTGACAATTCAAGTAATCATTAAAGTTACATGTTACAGTTTAAATTCTTTTTGGGAAGCATTTCTGCTTCATTTTGATAGTGAGAGACAGACAGGAGAGGCAGGGGAGATGACATGACATAAAACGCTCCAGGCCGGACTCCTGCATCAAGGACTGAGCCACCGGGCCGCTGCAGCAAGGACTGAGCCACCGGGCCGCTGCAGCAAGGACTGAGCCACCGGGCCGCTGCACAGTTTCAAATCTTAAAATTCACTTGCATTTTCTATATCTCCTTTCTAGTCTTCCGACTACTCAGAGCTCTTTACACTACATGTCAGCATTCACCCATTCACACACTGATGGCAGAGGCTGCTATGCAAGGAGCCAACCTGCCCATCAGGATCTGATCTAAAGACTCATTTCATATCATATCCTAATCAAACAAGAGCAGTCATCTACTGACAACACACAAAGACATTCAAACAGGCAAATGAACAAACAAGACATCCATAGTATTAACTCAAGTACACAAATAATGACTAGTTGGTGTCACGATCACAGCTCTGTGCTAATGCTAATGTTAGCCTGTTACTGCAGTGAAACAGTTGATGAATTAGGGAGCCACAGATTGATAACAAGGCACATACAGTATGTCCTCTAGCCTTGTTCCATACCTCTGAGCTGACGGCCGTATCTGAGATTTGTTCTGGTATTGTGCTGGTCGCGTCAGTCTGATTGTCAGGCTGGTCATCACAGTAGACACTGATGGAGCTGTGCCTCTTTGTGTGTCACGTTTGTACCCGCAGATGGAATCACTTCTACTTATTGTTGTTGCCCAAATGGAACAAGTAGTTGCGACACTGTTAACAAAATGACAAAAAGAATATGCAGCTGGTACTGATCTCCTAATGTCACCCCCCACCCCTCTCTTTAACACTTCATCAGAGACGACATGGGAGAGGCCGTCCAGTGCACCTGGGACCCCCAAGACCTCCCTCCGACACAAGAACTCCCTGCCGACAGGTAGCCTACTACAGATCTATCTCTCTATCTCTCCGTCACTTCCAGCCCGGGGCTGTGGATTCTCCTCAAATTCCACAGTGGTACAAAGCACTCGCTCATGCACACCAAACACACTTCCTGTGACTAATTTTATCTGTAGCCTCGACTGCACAACTAAGGCCTCCTCTGTCTGTCTGTTGGCCCTGTTCTAAAGGCAGATAAGCAGAGGGAGCCAGTCAGGTCGGTCTGATGTTTCCCACTCGAAGGAGTGCTCAATGCTGGGAGCATCTCACCTCAGACCAAACAGAAACATCTCTCATACCCACTGAGACTTTTAATAGGAGTCAAACCAGTCCTTATGTAGACATTAGTTGTTACTAATATGAATAGTAACTAATATGTGACCTAGCTGTTAGTGTGAAAGAGAAAAAGAGGTAGCTAATATGGAATATGGTCAACATATCTGACCTGACACTTGGTCAAAATGCTGTTTTATAATGATGTCAATTGACCGATCCTAAATCCTGCCCCCCTTAGTTACTGTTGCTAGGTTGGACAAACTTGGCAAAAAGAAACTTACTTCAACAAACTTCGGGGCATCACGAAGCGGAGTAAATATAACGAAATCAGACCAAATCATGCAGGTTCACCAGAAACTCCTTCAGCTCTTCAGAACTCTAGTGGGACCTCCGGCAGCGACCTGCAGTTAGAGCTCCGGCGGGAGGTGGAGAGCTCCGCGCCCGGCAGCAGCTGCTCCTCCTCCGGCTCGGAGCAGAGCTTCACCGCGCTGCTGGAGGCCCAGGCCGTATTGCTGGGCCCACTGGAAGGAAGGGAGGCACGGGAGAACCAGAACCAGGACGCGAAGCAGACTGTCAGACCCCGTTGCAGTAAAATCATGCACGGTTTTAAAGGGATGGCCGGGGTGGCCGGTGCCCCTAATATCTGATTGACCAACCCAAATGCCACCCCAGAATTTCTGCCACGCCATTGGCTTTCACCTCAGTGGATACTAAGGTGTCTGGCCAGCATGTTTAGTTATGCCTGTATGATTGAGTTCATGGTGCCCCCCTTTGCCTTTAAGGGAGGAAACTCTTCTCTCTTCAGCAACACAAACACGTGCGAGCACCGGAGCTTTTTGCCTGGTCGTCAAATACACAGTATTGTGCATGAACTAGGGATGTCCATAATTAACCATTTAACCGTTAACCCACATTAAGCATTTTAACCGATTAGCGCTATCGGTTAAAACAGTTAAAAGAAATATTAATAATGAACTCAAAAGCTGAGCGTCTCAGAGGAGCGGCTCGTCTCTTTAAGGAGAAAAGCTGATCCACCTTAACAGCCCACCTTAAGAGGCGGAGCCGGAGTTGCAGGATACAGGAAGTTGACTCCGGTCTCTCCGTCTCTCTTGAGCGGAGCGGAGGAGTTGTAGTTTCGTAGCATTTATTCACCGACAAATAAACTGTCCACACACTGCTACACCTACGATCACAGCTAGAACGCCACCAACAACCTCACACTCACCACCAACACACACACACAGTCTGTTGGAAACTCACTAAAGTTACGCAGACTTTGTGTGCGGCGGCGAGCACGAAGCCTCCAGCAATGCTAGAGCTGCTAACGTAGCAACCAATATCTGTTGTGCTCCTGCAGCTGGTACACCGCTGCAGGAGGCACAAATCTAGTCGGTTAAAGGTTAATAGTTGGTTAACGAGGGTCGGTTATCGGTTAAGAACATTTTTCAAAATGAGCATCCCTAGTATGTACGCACTAAAAGAGCGTGTTCATGTAATGTGCTCATGTTTTTGGTGAACCTGTTGATTTACACATACATGCATACTAAGGTCTTAAGTAGCTAAAACATTCATTAAGTTTTAATGTTAGAAACTAGCTAGGAGTTACTAAGAATTTAGAAAGGACTCTACACACAAACTTAGTGATGGATTAATGTATAGTTAGCCTAACCCAATCCACATCTGTGCTGGCTTTAAAAACAAAAGGCCAGTTCAGCACTGGCTTGGTTTGACTCATAAAGAGAAGTGAATTCTCCCTGGATCAGCACACGTTTACAGCCCATCTGCAGACACCAAAGAACTAATGAAATGTCTTTCTCTCTCTGTCTTGATCTCTCCTATCTGTCTCTTATTTCTCTCCAGTGAATGGATTTCACTCAGGTGGTAGTCCCTTGCATCATGTGGAACATTCACACAACAGTCTGGTTAGGAAGAGCAGTACAGAGCCACAGGTAACGCTGTCTGACTATTCTTATTCCTATCCCTTTACAACATGTTACACACCCACTGCTGTCCAAAACTGTGAGCATGAACTCAAACTGAAAGAAGGTAACATTTCCATTAAGCCGTGTCAACGTCATACTACTAACTGTTTTACATCAACATTATTTCTCATCTTGTTTGCACTTAACCTTGATGATGTCATCAAACTGACAGGAGAATCTGAGAGAGGGAGTGAGAGAGAGAGAGAGAGAGAGAGAGAATGAGTGAGAGAGGGAAAGACAGAGAGTGATGGACAGAGAGCTGAGAAGAGCTTGATTGACAGAAGTCTAATCAGTCAAATGAAGTGGTAAGACCGGTGAGGTCAGAGTGGAGAGAGACACTCAACTGTCAGTCAAAACCAGTAAGGTTCTACAGCCAGTAGTGTTGTCTTTACATAGCAGTTGCGATTAACTTTCAAATTTGTAGCTCTATCCAATCATACTTAACCTTACTAAACGTGTCTTTCTGTTGTGGATGGCGGATGTTCTGAATGTTGTTACCCGCCACTGCCAACATTTGACCTGCGTTTTGGCAGGTATCTGGTGTTACTTTCAGCCCCTGGCTGTAGAGTTTCTTTTAACAAGGGCTGGGTTTTGGTACTGGCTGGTTTATCCATACTCATTTTGGTCCGTACCAAAAAGTTTTATCGCTGCATTAAAGCAGCAGTGGGGAGAAATGGAGCAAATATGATTTAAAAAAAGTTATTTTTATAAAACGATCATGAGACAGGTAATTTGAAAAATAAATCATATTCCTCCGGTGCCCCTAACGGCATCTGCAAGATTTCACAGACCGGAGGAAACAAGCAGTAAGAGCTGATCTGGAGTCTGCCGTCCAGCTGCTGTCTATGAGAGCCGGCTGTCAATCACTCGCAAACTCTGACCAAACGGTCAAACTAGGCAGCGCTGATCAAACATGAATCAATATTCTGTTACTGTAATGTCTATTTATCTCCTCAGAGGTTCTCAGAATCATCTTGTAGTGGACTGTTTAGATGTAAAATGAGAACGCTCTCTCTCTCTCTGAAATGACCTGTGATTGGTCAAAGTCTCCCGTCTCGGGCTAGATGTTCTGAAGTCTGAAAACAGAGCCATGAGGAGGAGCAGAAGTCTAGTTTTCTCTCAGAACACTTGAATTACAATATGCTGAAAGGTTATTATGGGATTTTTGCCCAATGATGCCAAAAACGTTGGTCCTACCCCGACTTTAACCTGTTTTTAGGCTACTTTTGAACAGTAAGCTGGAAATCACACATTGTGGCCCTCTAAAGTTGATATGTAAGCAAATAGTTTACATGCACAGACACAAAGCAGTTGTGTTTCTGTCCACCTGACAAATGTAGGTCCGATATTCACTCTCCTATTAGCTCTGTTTTGGTCTCCACCGACTCTTGAGAAAATATCTGGTTCTGTAGCTGCTCAATGCTCCACATAGTCACCAGTTAGTCTCTAGGTTTATCTCTCAGGGCAGGTAGCACAGTCCATTTATCCAAACGTTTGTTTCACTAAACACAGCTGCCTGCTGCTCCTGGAAACAAAGTGGATGAGAGCCATGAGAGTGAACTAAAACAGTAAGGTTTTACAGCGGGCCGTAAAACCAAAACCATGGGCGACAAGACATTAAAACAGTCCACACAGGTGAAAGGGAACTGATGATTGTCTCTGGTTCCCCCTTTCAGATTACATGTAGTCATTTAATCCATTGTAAATATAAAACATATTGATTAGCTCAGCTTTAGCATAGCATATTTATAGAGTCATAAAAATAAATTACAGGTAAAGACACAAGCCTGTGTTTGACAATAATGATGTATGATGCAGTGTTTCCACATTTCAGATGTCTCTCATCATTAGTGGAGAGGCTGATGGCAGTTAGAGCAGATTAGTCCCTCCTACAGGATCTGCTCCCTTGATCCTAATCCAGCAGGCAGTCAGGGTGCAGTTCTACAGGACCCACCCACCACTTGTTCTCTCGTCTCCTCACTTCTCTCCTTTGCTGCCTCTTACACTCGTGCACACACACACACACACACACCCAGATATTCAAAACACCCAGGATTCTCTTTTCTGTCTTTAGTGTTTTGCAGAAGAGGAGGTGTAGAATTCCCTCTACTTTTCATCTCACTTTATATTTATTAATGTTCTCCTCATCTGTGTCCCCTCCATATGCTCTCACTCTGTTGGTTTACTCAGGACACTGGAAATGACTCTGTTATAAGTTTAAGGGTTAAAAATCCCCCCACACACACACACACATACATCCACACTCCCACACAAAGAGAGAGAAAGCCAACCATGCTTTGCTTTGCTCTGCAGAACTATCCTCCCTACTCTGCACAGCAACGCACACATACACAAACACACATACATACACAGCAGCAGCAGCAGAGAGACAGAGAGAGAGAGAGAGAGAGAGAGAGAGAGAGAGAGAGAGAGAGAGAGACAGACGCTAACAGCACTCGCCAGGAAAACAACTGTGTTTGTGTGTGCGAGTGACAGTGTGTGTGTATGTTGAGCAGTCATGTCTGACACGGAGGACGGAGGTTTTGATGGAGCGTCCTTCTTCTCTCCGCAGAGCCCGGGATCAACGTCGCCCACCAGGAAACAGAACAAGGAGACCACGGTCACGGTGAGTGGGGCAACTAACAGCAACTCTTAACTAACCGTGAACTCACCGGGGCTCTCTACAGTAGCCCTGAAGGACCACATTTGATATCAGCAAGAGGAGAGCTTGTGTATCACCCCCTCCCCCAAGTTTGAAAAGGAAAATGCAATTTCCAGGAGTGTAGACTATTTGCTGCATAAAATACATTAATACACATATTTAACACGTTGGGACAATATAGAAACTTTATATTAGCTGCTAATGAGTTTAATTTCCTCTTCAGCATTGCTCTCTCTCTCTCTTATATATATATATATATATATTTATATATCTCCTACCCAGTCCCTCCTGTGAGAAGTGTTTGGTGCTTGTTTACAGATACACAGTGACATCATCTTATTCAGCATCCAGATGCTCTGTTGTCAGGTTGTTCGTATCCTTGGGGTCTTACTCTCAGCACAGTACTGCTGCTGTCACCTTATGGATTTCTTTCTGACTTTTATTTTCTCAAAATTTCTTTTCTTACTGTACATTTAAAACCACAAGCTTGAGATGTGGGGGGGGGCATGTCTCGGCTTCCATAGCAACCAGGGTGATGCTATTGGTAACGGGAAACGAGAGGTAAGGAGAGCTACTCTTGCTACTGATGTTGTATGTTAAAGGTCAAGACTCGAAGAGGTCATGTGACTCTTGGCTGGCACGGCACGTGCAGTTTATAATATATTAACGGTAGCACATTTATCTGATTTTCAAACACAACTGTTGATTTTGCTCACTGAAAACAACATTCACTACCAGATTTGATCATCTTTAGCCAGCCAATGTTCATTCTGACCCCCTTTACACACCCTGGCACATTAATAGGCATCTTGTATCTAGATATGATTTAACCTGATGTGTCTCCAGTGTCTACATTGAGATGTTTCTGTAAGTTATTAATAACTTAATTACTTCTTGACCCGCCTGAAGCCGCTCGACCAGGTCTGCACATCACATTCACAACCACCCACGTAGGCCTTGTTGTTGTGTGTCAATTCATGCGATTGCATTTACACCTGTGTTCAATGTGGTCACAACGCGTCCTTGGTTTAGCTGATGGATCACAATCCGTCCTGAGTGCGTTTTGGATGCATTTACATCTGTACTTTCATGTGGTCACTATCTGATTGCAATCCGAACACACAAAACACATTTTAATGCCAGGTGTAAAGGGCTTATCTGTTTTCAAATGAGAACTCTGTAAAAGGGTCTTAAAAATAATCTAAAGTAAAATGTAGCTACAAACATGCTATAATGCTAAAGGGACGAGGCTAAAGTTACAGTTAGCAGTACTTGGGCAAACGACACTTGAAGAAAGCCAAAGCTTGGCAGGCCTGCCCTCTTGTTACAAGTGTTCAGCTCAGATTGGACATTCACTGCTCAGAGGAGGGGTTTAGCAGATGGTCTATTGATCGAGGTTACCGGAGGTCAGGAGAGAAAGTGCCGGAAGCAGTGTGTGCGCGTGAATGCAAACAAACTCTGCCCTTCATTGGAGACAGTTGGAAGTAGGCTGGTCCTCATCTTCACCAAAGGAAGCGGGGGTCAGTTTTAAAGCCCTTCTAGCTGTCAACCTCTGGACCTCAGCAGTGATTAAATAGGAAGCCACTCCCTCAAACTAATTATAAGCTTCATAAGCCAAGATATGGTTGAATTAGAGGCCCTTTTCTTCTTCTTCTTTCTGTATTTCAATCTGAATATTGGCTCTGGAAAAGTCATCAGCAGAGCCATGTTGGTCAATTTGCTCTGAAAGGCAAGGCTTTGGCATTAGTCGAGGGTGCTCTCTGGTGCCACTGACGTGTTTTAAATAGAAGCAGTACATCCTCGCTGCAGGCTGTTTACCTCCTGAGGTTAATTGGAATGAATGTGAGAGAAGATAAAGCTCCTTGTGTTTGCCCTGTAGTCTTCACTCAACCCACTGTCTGTTTCTATCTTTATTTTCTTTTTGAGATGTGTTGAATCTTTCCTTTTGTTTCTTTCTTTCCTTTTTTCTTTCCTTGTCATGACAAATTGAATTGGCAGCTCAAGAATCTGCAGAACAAGTTTTGAATTTTCATGGCGAACCAGAGTTTTTGTTCTACTAAGGCTGGAAGCGATGACTTGTCAAACCCTAACCTTGTGCGTTTGTGTCTGAAGCAGCTGTGATTTCAGAGTATTATCCTGTGTGAATACATTTCATAAAGCGCTGATTGTCTTCCACCTTCCCTACCACCCCAGAGGTTTAAATGAAAGGGAAAATATAAAAGCACTGCACCAAGCCCCTGAGCACAGAGGACTAGAGTGACATGCATCACGTACAGTCCTATTGAGTGTAACCCCGAAGCAGAACGGAGCAGCTCACAGCAGGGAGCCCTGCAGCCGACAGAGTCAACAGAGCCAGCAGACAATTAACTGCACCCAAATAATTAAAAGGCAATCTTTGGAATCCATTTTGCTGATTGCTGTGGGCCAAAGTAGAAGGTCAGAGTGTTGTGGTAGAAACTGGACAATGAACCCCTGAAAGCTGAGAACCACAAAGGCTCTGCATCGACGAGTGTCCCTGAGGACGGGGCGGGTAGAGAAAAGTGAATCGACGATGCGGGGTCGATTGGAAATGTCTTCTTTACTTTAGTGTGTGTTTAGTGGAGCTGCTGAGATGAGTGTTGCCAAAGCAACAGAGTGCAGACGACACTGAATACCAGCAGAAGTCTGTGTGTGCATTTCTATAAACTCTCTGTCAACACATGGAGCACTAATAGTGCTGCTGTACAGTACACTGGCATCAAAGCTAAGTTATCATGATACGATAATATGCCCAATTAAACTGCCCTCCCTGTGGTTTCTCTCTCTCTCTCTCTCTCTCTCTATCTCTCTCTCTCAGATTAACTGTGTGACGTTCCCGTCGCTTGCATGCATGCCGGAGCAGCAGCTGCTGAAACCAAACGAATGGAGCTACTGTGACTTCTTCTGGGTAAATTCACCTCAGCATTTAAGAGGCTATAGATCTGTTGTCTGCTGCCCTTGAGCACCAAATGGCTGAGGGGTTAGATCAAGACCAGCACCCTAACACCAAACACCAAACAGTTCTGACCCTCCTCTTCTCAGGGAGGCTGTCGTTGGACACATACTGCTGGAATCAGCTCAACCTTACACTTATATTAGTTTCTCTGATGATACTCGTTTAGAAATCATGTAAAAAACAAATGTGCTACATATAACTTGAGACTTTTTTTATCTTTCAGAAATATTAGATTTTTGTTTGTACATCCATTGTTACAATGCAAACAGGAGCTGCCGGTTTCAGATATCCTAAAATGTGAAAGCTTAATTATAAGCTAAAAACACGGCTCCGCTGTACACCACAGCTAACTCCCAGGCTGTCACTCCCTACACATAGTGGACTGTATGTACTGTTCATCAGTTTATTTGACTGAGAAATGAATGCACTATATAGTGCCTTCAAAGGTTCCCACAGGAGCCACAAACAGTCATATCCATACACTCTCTGCTAACCGTCTCACAATGTAATTATGTAGATACAAAAATGTCAGTCAGGCAGCCTGTCAGTGATGATGTCAAATGTCATAAGTGCCCAACATCTCAATTTACTGGTCACTATAGATGAGACTAATGTGTTATATAAGGAGAGGCCACTGACTCCCTGGTAACATCACAGTATACTTCTTGTTTACGTCACTCTATTTGTCAATGCATACAAAATAACAAAATACAAGATTATTCATTTAGTATTGTAAAAAGATCTGTTCTACAAATGAATAAACAATAAACCTGATACTTCAATTCTAGTTTACACCTAGAAATACAAAATGACCAGATCCATAAACAATCTTTCTGTTTGTTTGTTGACAGCTAGGTATAGAATGTGACAGACTCATAAACAATCTTTCTGTTTGTTTGTTGACAGGACTCAGGTATAGAATGTGACAGGACTCAGGACTCAGGTATAGAATGTAACAGGACTCAGGTATAGAATGTGACAGGACTCAGGTATAGAATGCCACTTGACGACGTTTTTATTTCCTTAGAACACACCAACATTAGCATCTTTCCATTCAGATACATTAACAGGTAATATTGTCTAGTTAATTCACAAAGAATAACCCTAAGAAACCCAAAAATAACAATAAAAATGGCAAGCTTTAAAAATAATAAACTGCATGCCAAGTGACGATGCCAAACTCCTGTAAATATGGGGGTAAAAACAGCAGCGTTGTTTTTAAAAAGGGAAACATTACAGTTCTTCACCAGCTGCTAAGATTCTGGATGTGAAGAGGTCACGTTTTAGTTTACGTCTTATTTTGGAACAAGAACTCTCGAAACCAGGATGAGGAAACAGGGGAAAGGGGAAGAATGAAAAGATCTTTTTGAGGAGACTTTTTAAGAAAACTCTTGAATTCTAATAACTAGCAACCAAAGAAAGAAAGGTTCTACTGATGTTGACGTTGCTGCTCTCACCAGTAAATCACTAAATGAACATCCTGAGAGTCTCTGTGAATGAAAACAACAACGGATCCTTTTCATCTTTCAACATGACTCCATATTGATCTCATACCGCCTGTGCTGCACGCTGAGAATCAGGCTTTAATACATCACATGTAACTGGCTGGAGTGATCCAGCTGGCCTCTGCTGCTCTGTTTGGACATCTTCCACCCCTGCAGTGTAATCTCTACCAGGTGTGGTGTGTGTGTGTGGCTAACACACTGCAGTCACACACACACAGAGGTGACAACACAGTGGAAAGAAAGAGTGAGTCTGGAAAGTGGACACCAGAGCCGGGGAGTGGCAGCTCAGTCGCTCTCAAACCTGCTTTAGGCCTCTGTTCTCAGGACTTTACATGCACTTCAGTCACCACTTTACTGTTGCCTTTCTGCATGAATCTGATTTTTTGAAACATCTTGTAAACAAGAAATTATTTAAACCATTATTGGGATTAGTTTGATTTGGTTATCATAGCTTGAATTCAAGGAGAGTTTCAGGAGAATGAGTACTGTATGCAGAGCTGGGTTTCTAACAGGGTTTTATGTACAGTATGTACATGAAAGGTTTCAGACAGAAAAGGGCCGTGACAGCAGTGCAGAGGGGTGAAATGAACGATTATTACATGCATTTGCATTCAAAATGATTTAATTAAAACTCTGACTAAAACTGGTACTGACACAAAGTTGTTTCTAGGATTCTACATTTTACTGTTTTCCACAGGTTAACAGTAAAATGTAGATACACATGCCCTGTAAGGACAAACTTAAGCTGCATGAGTTCATATTTCTGTCTACTTGGGGGCAGTGGAACAAACTGAAAACACAACAAGGACTTATTATCACCTAAGAAAATTGTTACAGCTAATGTTACATGAAAAATCCAGACACTGAGCATTAGCGTTCATTTGTGTCACATTGCTGTCCACATGACAAATGTAAGTCCAGTATTCACTATTGATATTCATTTTAGCTCTGTTTTGGTCTCCACCAAATCCAGGTGGAATGTCTGTCTCGTTAGCTGCTAAATGCTCCACTATGTTCACCAGCTAGTCTCTAACTGGGTCTCAAGTGGCTTCGTGCTGGGCAGGTAGTGAACAGCCTGCTGCTGCTGGACCATGTTCATTTAGGCCCGGTTCAGACCGGGTATTAACCTGCGTCCTCAGTGATTCCATCACAAGTGGGCAGCTCTAAGTACAGGTACAAGTACTCAAGACGCATTGAGATCAGATATTTCAGACCACATTCAGAGGTGGTCTGGGTCACACATGGCCTCATTGTTTTAGCAGTGTGTAGTGAATGTGTCCCGGGCCACATTAAGGACCTTCAGGATGCTTCAGTTAAAGGCAGCCTCTGATGTTGCTCCATTACTCCTCTCCCAGCATGCAGCAGGCAGTTTATTTGGTCACGGTGGGGTGTTCTCATGTTTGTTGCTACCGTAAGTGTTTGTTTGGTCAATGCGTTTCTCGTGTGCTCGCTGTGTTTATCTCATAGACTGATAAGAAGGATCCCCAGGGCAACGGCTGCATCACAGGATTCGAGGTGTTGCTGCAGAAACAGCTGAAGGGGAAACAAATGCAGAAAGAGATGGCCGAGTTCATACGAGAAAGGTATCTCCCCTTTTCTTTTTTTCACACTTCATCCTCAAGTTACCATGAAAACATTACAGTTGTCAATAAAACAAACCATTTCCCCTTTTTTGTGCTCATTCATGTACATCACTGTGTTGCACAACACAGGAAACACACATGGAAACAGTGAGATTGCGTAAAGGCTGTGTGGTCATGAAACTCTCTACTTCTCTCTCAGGATAAAGATAGAAGAGGAGTACGCCAAGAATCTCTCCAAGCTCTCTCAGATCCCTCTCGCGAGCCAGGAAGAAGGGTGAGTGAAGGAGAAAGACACACCCCCTCTCATCACAGAGCAGCTTGTCACACACATGGCCGGACTGGACGATGTGAAGCAGTATTAAAGAATTAAAAAACCACACGTCAACACTTGGAATAGAAGTCTTTCCACTGTGCAGCCACATCAACAATGATGTGTTTTTGTACTTCTACCTCCACAGTATATTTTGTAATAATATGAATCTGATACTTTATTGCACCATAGAGGGCATATATACTGCCAAGAAGGTCAAAGGTCAGGGTCAGCTGCAGAACAATAGCCATGAAGCTGTAAAGATTCAGTATCAGATGATTGACAATCTGGGAAAATATATGCATGGCTGAAAAGAAACATCGCTAATTTAACAAGCAAAAATGTCAAACATTCACTGGTTCCAGCTTCTCAAACGTGAGAAAGGAAGTTGCAACCCTAGTGCACATGTACAGCAGCACTTTGAGCAGATATGGCTGCTTCTCTCTCCATTTATAATCACCCTGTGTAGCTTTTACTGAACAATAGAGCGCTGCAGGAATGAGTCTTAAAACCCAGAAATGAGTTAGCATTTTAGCTCTTCCTGTTCCCTCGTCTGGAAGTCAATGGGTTTCTAGTTAGATGTCTGAAATAAAGTCTGTGGTTAACACAAGCTGAAGACATTTTAACGTTTTGCTCTACGATATAAAATACGTCAGTAAATCACGTCTTAAAAAAGGGGGTTGCTAACAAGTGTCTAAATGAGACTACAGCCTCGTTGTGTATACTCGTGCTCATGTGACCGTGGTGTAGTTCATTAACAGCCTAATGTTAGCTTTGAGTTTCTTCTGATTGCATTCACACTTCATAAATCATTAAAGTGGTGTTCATTAGTGGAGATTATCTTACAGAACAAAATGTGTAACTATCATAAGCGTGTGTTTGCCAAATCCAATGGAACAATCCCATTTGCTTTTTCTTGAGGTAACCAGGGTGATGCTAACTTCCTGGTTGGCCTACAAAAATACATCATACCTGCAGCACTCTATGGCCACTGTGCAAGTGACAGTAACAGATGATCAGTTCCAAAAACATAGCTCCAAAAGCACAACTAGATAGGAGTCAGAAAGTCAGAAAACTGGCTAAATAATGTCCAGATGTGCTTGTTGTGTGTCTGCTGAACCTTCACAGTCGGTTGGTTGCCACCTCTAAGTGAATAGCTTCTTAGGGCCCTCTTTAAACCATCTACAGCGCATGGTCTAAAGTGCATGGCGCAAGTGCATTTACTGTAGGGCATGTCCCAATCTGGGATAAATGCATAATCTGGGCACAAATTAAGGCGCAAAGGGGTTGTAATTAGTCTCTTAATTAATCCTAGGTGTGTTTTTGGCGTAACAGGAATTAAACTAATCAGTGTCATCTCCCTTTAAAAGCCAGGTGTGCCTGCACATCGCTATTTAAAAGGCAGATTTGGAAAATTGGAGAAGCGAGCAGTTTTGCATGTCTGCTGCGTCTCTTCTAGAGATTCAAGGTCTCTGCTCTAACCTGTTAACGTGGACGCCGTAATAAAAAAACAACAGGTTCTGGAGCCTCCGTACGCTGCTGATGTTCCCTGTGTGGCCCGGCCGTTACTATCTGAATAATGAGCCCTTTAAATAGCAGGAACATGCTGTGCTAGACTGGGGACCAGGGTTTTGTTGGTCAATGACGCAATCGCTCTCTGCAGCCTCAAGATAGCAATGCTCCAACAAAGCACCTGACCACGCATCATATAACACCAACACGCCCTGGGGCACACAGATGGCCGCTACTTACACAATGTGGGCGTGAAGATGACAATTGTGTCGGATGCAATGACAGCTGTGCTGCGCTGTGCGCCGGCCAGGTGTAAGATAGGACCCATAGTGTGCTACTGTTTGGACTGGGGTTGTTCATCTAGACCAACGTTACTGTTAGCATCGTCTGGCTGCTGTAGTCGTTATAGACGCTGCTTCTTTTGATGCTACATCAACAAGCTCTTGCTGCTAAGAGTAGTAGTGGAACCATAGCTTGATTAGACTAGCCAGTCTGTATTTAACACTGGTTAGGTCAAATTTGAAACTCTATTGTCTCATTGTCTGACTCAAGTTCTCTCTGTGTTCCCCTCTTTGAGATAGGCAAATATTAGTGTAATATTAGCCTGCTTACCATAGAGAAGGCTGGAAACACAGAGTGGAAACAGACCATAGAGCCCCTGGGTAATGTAGTCTAGTTAGAGCTATCATGGATCCCACAGAGAACCTGATTTAACATCATCTACTGGTCAGAACATCGACTATAGCAGGGAAACCCATGAGTGTGTTGTAGTGCTCATGAATTCAACTTTTCATTTACATGAGGAAGAAATTGTTATTTCATCTTTTAGAAGTTTCACAATCTAACTTTAAAATCTGTTCTGAGTGATTTTGTTAGGTGGAAATAAACACTTGAATTAATCGGTCAATTAGCCCGTCGGGCAGACAGCTCCTCGGTGAGCTAGCCAGTCAACTAGCCAACCAGGCGAGACATCCCAGTGTGAGTGTGGGTCCTTAGGTCTGGAGGTCTGGAGGTCCCGTCAGTGATGCTGGGAAACAGTACGGCCTTCCTGTAAATCACTACATGCTTTGATCTGTGTCCTGCAGCATAGGCTACTGCAGCTATTAACAGAGAGCAGAGGAGCAGAGGGAGGAGAGGAGCTACAGAATAAAGGAGGAGAGGAAAAGTGTAGATGAGGGCAGTGAAGATTTGAGGAGGCAGACATTTAGTTGTATGTGTTGTGGGGTTGTAGGGAGTTGTAGGGGGATGAAGGGAAACCCTGCAGGGGGAAAGGGTCTGTTCTCCAGTCTGACAGCAGAGGGGACTTCATGCTGAGAGCAAGTCTTTGTCTGATTCTCCGAAGGGACGCAGGAACATGGAAAGTAAGCTAACAGGAAGCTGAGAGGGGCACAGTGGGCTAAAGACACCCTCAAAGAGAAGAAGCTGTGATTTGTACGCCTACGGCGCCGTTATTAAACTCATCTTTATTAAGAGATTCCACGAGGACACAGCGAGAGAGCGTAGCAACAGGACCAAATGTCACTGCAGCATCAGCTTCAAGAGGCCTCAGAAGGGACATATTAAAGTTACCCGTCAATCATTTGTGAATGAAGTTTACTTTTGTTCATTTATACATGGAGAAATATATGTTTAGGCTGAGTGGGACATTTCTAATTCCACCGTATGCTTATGATTGCTTATGGTGGGTAACGTTAGCTTGTGTTAGCAAGCAGAAAGTCAGTTAGCTAACTCGTCTCTACTGTCATGCCACATTCTGACTTTAAGTGACATGTATAGGCTCACTTTAACTTCATACCAATGATTAGTTTGTATTCTTTATTCTAAACGTCAGACTGAGAATGTGGGCGAACTCAAATGAGACAGCGTGCAAACGCGCTTTAGCTGGGCTTACCCTCCTCTGCACTGTTAACATGCATATAACCCCCCCCCCCTCTTCATATTAGCATGGAATAGAGGACCAGAGTGGGATGGAACTGTCCCATATAGGATCCAGATTATGCCATCCGGCTCAGTCTGCCCACACCCAGAAAAGTGCAACACAATACTTTCATTCTTCTCTCCCTCAGCCCAGCGCTGTTGTCAGACAGGACAATCGCTGTTTTGTTGGTCAGTTCCTACCGTCGGACCGGCCGCAGCCCAGAACCAGCCGTCTATTTATTCCTGAATTTACCATTTGTTTGGTAGAGACGTGGCCGTGAGGCATGTGACCACTTTTAATGCTACCAATCGTGGCGCTGTATCAGTTCTGTTGAATGCAGGAGATTCATTTCCCCTTTTCAAAACAAGTGATTGTCTTTCACTGGGGACGGTGAGATTGTAGGGCCGTGACAGAGGTCATCTACTGTGTGAATAGCATCTACAGTGGTGGGCTTAGGTTTTGTCCCAACATTGGTGGGGACTCATATTAAGCGGGGGGGTTCTGCCCCACAAAATGTTCAGCATCAAACACGTCATTTCCTGCATTCTATTGAAATTGTATGCACCAATTTATGTTTTAAATGATTTTACAATAAATTCAGGCAGCGGGTGACAATTCACAATATTGAAATATAATGGAAAACAATGCAGTAAGGTTCTCAGTCATTCTGTATTGCTTTCAAATATTCATTCTCCTGTTGATCAACTTTTCTCCTTTAAAGGTATAATATGCAACAATTTCCTAAAAATCAATGTATAGATTGATACTGAAATAATCCCTCTTAATCATCACATGTGAGCCACTAGCAGTGTGTGCTGGTGTCTGTTTTTGCAGAGACCCTGCAGCCCCCCTGCCTGGATCTTCTCTTTTCTTCTTACTTTGCTTTACTCAGGATGCTGCTGGGCTTCAGCCAACAGCCATTAGGCCCCATGTGGGGGTGTAACCTCCAGCCAATAACAGCGTGGAGGGTGTTCAGCCCGTTCAGGTGGTCCAATACCGCCGCTTTGTCACGCCAAGGCACAAGCGTTAGGCTATACATCGATGGGTACAAGTCACCCTTTAGATGCTTTTTTGGCCATATATGATGGATGAGAGCGGGTTTGTTGAGAATAAAGTCACAATATTTCGAGAAAAAATCCACCTACTCTATAGACGTGTTCCTACCATTGATATACAAACCTACGCCCTTGGGTGGTACAACTTTTGCAGCTTGGAATCATGAGAAATTTACAAAAGTTTATCTTTCCTCATATGTTTTTAAGGTAGAGAACATACTGTACTGTATGAGCTGGCTGGAGTTGACCACATTATAGATACCATGAAACAGCCTCTTCACATCTTTAAAATGTTGAACTTAAAGCTGCAGTAGGCAGTATATTTTTGGCATCATTGGGCAGAAATCCCATAATAACCTTTCAGCATATTGTAATTCAAGTGTTCTGAGAGATAACTAGACTTCTGCTCCTCCTCATGGCTCTGTTTTCAGGATTTAGAACATCTAGCCGACGGGAGACTTTGACCAATCACAGGTCATTTCAGAGAGAGAGTGTTCCTATTGGCTGTGCTTCGGCTGGTGGGCGGTGCTTGGTATTTCCTCAACAGATCTCAACATGGCTGCCGGGTCACAAACGTTCTCATTTTACATCTAAACAGTACACTACAAGATGATTCTGAGAACATGTGAGGAGAGAAATAGACATTACAGTAACAGAATATTGATTCATATTTGATCAGCGCTGCCTAGTTTGACTGTTTGGTCAGAGTTCGAGAGTGATTGACAGCCGGCTCTCAGAGACGGCAGCTGGACGACAGACTCCAGATCAGCTCTGACTGCTCCTCCGGTCTGTGAAATCTTGCCGATGCCGTTAGGAGCACCGGAGGACACCGGAGGACATATGATTTTTTTCAGATTCTCATGACCGTTTTATAAAAATAACTTTTTTTAATCATATTTTCTCCATTTCTCCCCACTGCTGCTTCAATCGTCTGATTTGTCTAACTGTACTGTAAAACATCCATGCCATTTATTGTATAGGTTTACAATAGATAATCATCAACCAAAGGATGTGAAAATATTTCAGAATTTAATTGTAAAAACTAAAAATGTTGTCGAGTCGTTTTGATGCTGCAGACTTGCAGGTGCTAGACTTTACTCTGACGGTGTCAGGAATGTTTTGGCTGTCAGTCTGAGGGAATTCCACACATGTCTTCCATTCAGAGCAATGCTTTGAAGTAACCCGCTTACCCATGAAGACCGTCAGTCCTGGACCTAAAGCCGCTGACTGTCTGCCTGCTGGAGGAGAGCTCTACAGGCTTTCTGCCTCCCAGCTCATTATCAATCATTCACTTTCTTCAAACCAAAACAAATGTGTGACGTATCATTAAAAAGACAACTTCTGTTATATTAATGTGCATCGGCTAACTTCATTTGAACTCTTATCTACAGAACAATACAAACAGTGTTATTGCCCCCAGCTGTGTTGGAGAGCTGAGAGCCGTATGTCATGATGTCTCATACATCCTAATCATCTGTTGAACTGGCCCTGGGCCTCAAGCTCAGCTCTCTACATTTACTGGTTATTGGTGTATCCCTGAACTTTTGCACCGGCTCCACTGCTGAACAACATCTGTGTGTGTGTGTGTGTGTGTGTGTGTGTGTGTGTGTGTGTGTGTGTGTGTGTGTGTGTGTGTGTGTGTGTGTGTGTGTGTGTGTGTGTGTGTGTGATAGGATTCACCCTCCCCTTTCCCCGACACTTTCTGCCCTCCCTGCATGTCTTTATGTAAAGTGTGTGTGGTCCTTTCTTGTGTGAGATATTAAACAGCCTCCGTCCTATCTCTTGTCAGGACTCTCGGGGAGGCTTGGGCCCAGTTGAAGAAGAGCCTGGCAGACGAAGCTGAGGTTCACTTAAAGTTCTCCTCAAAGGTAAATTCATCACACTTTTCTCCACCTCCAACCAGCTGCCACCTGCTCAATGCCCACACCTAAAATCCTGTTCATTCATTCATCCATCCATTATCCGTAGCCGTTTATTCTGTTCAGGGTGGCTGGAGCCGATCCCAGCTGACTTTAGGTGAAGGCGGGGTACACCCTGGACAGGTCTCCAGACTATCACAGGATTTACACATAGAGACAGACAACCATTCACACTTAACAATGAACCTAACCTGCATGTCTTTGGACTGTGGGAGGAAACCCGGAGAAAACAAACGCTGACCCGGGGAGAACATGCTAACTCCACACAGCTCCACTCTTGCTGTGAGGCGACAGTGCTGCCTTATTCTGTTCATGAAGCACATTTCCTCCACATTAATTATGAATTATTCACTTTAATTTGACTGCTCAAGTGTTTTTGTTTACTTTACCCTGAACAGACAATGTACCAACTGTATGTTACACTGTAAATCTACGGAATTTTCAACTTTAGGGTTTAAGATGTCCATAAACTTAACGGAAAATGTCCTGGTTTTCTGTTTTTCTACAGATCTTTGTGTGAAAATTTCAAGAATTGTGAAGAATTGTAGAAAAATCTCAATCTTGCACTTGTGCAAAGTTAACAATGCGTCTTAGGGTTTAGAATATCAAACTGATCAGCGTTAAGGTGGGGTAAGGAACCTCTTGTTGTACGGTATGTGATTCCATATTGACTGGGCTCTGCAGCCTAACAGCACGTGTGACTCACGTGGCAGACAGGCTGCCTTCAGATGTAATTCCATGCAGTAAAGAGCTTCCTGATGGCTCTGTGGGCTGAAACTCACACATATGACACTGAGACTTCCTCTGACTGGGGACGACTCTCCTCTCAGTGTTTGCAGCGTCTTCTTGATGCTAAGTCAAAGAAGTGCTAGATGGGTTTGTCTTGGGAGTTTAGAGAGATGAAAAATGGAGGCCAGGATTACAGCTGGACCGATGGAGGATTAGAGCCGGTGATGTTATCCTCCAGAGATGCACAGATGTGCAGCACAGTTCCCGGTTCTTGAAGGAGAAGTGAGGATTTGAGTGGAAATGAACTCTGAATGATTGTTTCCAATGTGGCTGCAGGAGGGAGCTGTAGATCTCATTCATCACTGACGCTGAGAGCTTATTAGGATCATATAACCAGTGACTTGCTTGCTACCCACAAGTTATTCATTTCAAAAATAATATGATCTTGTCACATTGTTGGAGCAGTACGATTTCATAAAGCGTGTTATTTACATTTCCTTTCCTTTTATAAATGTGAAAAGGAAGCTAAACAATGTTGATACGTAATGTTCTGGTTGTTGTTTGGCTCCAAATATCAAACCATTTCACTCAGTGTGAGGGGATGATGACATCATGTTGAAAGCTACCACAGGAAATGGAACTAATTATGGTTTTTGGATAATTAAATCAGATATATAGAGGGGGATTAAAGTGATTTCCCTTTTGATCGATAACTTTATCATTCCTGAAATTAAATAGTATCATTTTTTCATGACTTGCTGCTGGGAAAAGAAGTCATTCTACTTCAACACCACTTTATATGCATGAAGAGTTCATGTATCTGCGTCTGGATTTATGTTTTCATTCAACTCTCAGGGCCCTGTCTTAAACCCACGCAAACCGGCGAGCAGCGCCAATGTCATTGCTCGTTTCAGACCGACGCAGTAGTTATAGATAGATAGATAGATAGATGGATAGATAGATAGATAGATAGATAGATAGATAGATAGATAGATAGATAGATAGATAGATAGGTAGGTAGGAAGGTAGATAGATAGATAGATAGATAGATAGATAGATAGATAGATAGATAGATAGATAGATAGATAGATAGTAACTTTATTGATCCCGAGGGAAATTGTAGTTTCCAGCATCATAGTTCCATAGTGTAAACATGTTAGTAAAAAGGCAGTAAAAAAGTTAGTAACCAATAAATATACCAGATAGAAAAAGACCAGGAGATGAAGAAAACTGTTCAAAATGAATATAGTGCAGAGTAACAGGACTATTAAAAATGTGAATATAGTGCAAAAGTGATATAGTGCTGGATAATAAAATATAGGAGATATAGAGTAGAGACCAGGGGATTAACAAATGTCAAATATAATGTAATGTGGGATGAGAACTGAGGTAGAGAGTTTTTTAAAAATAGACTAAAGTGCAGAATAAGCTGTAGATTATTGGTAGAATACAGTAAAACCAGTCTCTAAAGGTGCAGAGTAGAGCTGTTGGTGGTGTGCAGAATTAAAAGTAACTATGAAAGTGCACTGCGTGCATTATTATCTGTCCTGCAGACCAAGCAACTGCGCCATTGACCACCAAAAGCCTGGTCTAAAGTCTGGAGCAGTATTGTCCTGCTTTAAAGGGCACATTAATCAGATAGTAAGATGCGCCTACATACACCCTAGATGGGTTCACAGTGGACATTTTGAGCGTCACATACTTCATTTCCTGCATTCTTTATGGTGGAATTGTTTGTTGACATTACTCCTCTATATCTTTATATAGACAATAGTTGTTATATTAATGCTGATATCATAGACTCAGGTAGACATTACTCCTCTATATCTTTATATAGACTATAGTTGTTTCCTGTCCTGTAGCTGTAACTCTTGTGGATGTTGTTAAATTGCATTCCATAAAGGTCTTGGGAGGAAAATGCTGCTAAAGCAAGTGACACATGTAACTCTTGGAGACCCTGTGCTTTTCACATTGGCTTGAAGACCTCAGGAGGGAGGTCTTCAGTTAAGACATCTAATAAAAAAGGACCTTTGGTTATCTTCTGCTGGTCAGTCTTATTGGTTGTTTCTGTTTTGAGCAGCTCCAGAGTGAAGTGGAGAAGCCTTTCCTGTCCTTCAGGGAGAACTTTAAGAAGGACATGAAGAGGTTCGACCATCACATCGCCGACCTACGGAAGCAGCTGGTCGGTCGCTATGCAGCGGTGGAGAAGGTACACACACAAACACATACAGATAGAAGAAGAAAGAGCACATGGACTCTAACGTAACACAGTTCTGTCCTTGTACTCGGCAGCAGCAGGATTTCAGGGAATCGTCTCGCTGGTGATTAAAATTCCACATCTCTTCCATAAGCAGACGGCTGTTTCCCGTCCTTAGATAGTTTCCTGCTTTCTGTATATAGACGATGAAAAGCAATTGGCTGAAGCCTGAAGGCAAATCTGTCTCACATCATACGTCAAATCTGGGACAAAACAGTTTGTCTCTGATAATCTCATCTGAGGGATGATTGAGCATTTAAAGCAGGACAGGACATACGATACTGGCTGTGGATGAATACTGAGACGGTGTTTAGCGGACCGCATTATGACTGTGATGAATGGAAGCAGAGTGTAACATTATACATAATAACTTTTATCACTTTAATTACAATGATGATTGTTTCTACAACACTACATACTGGAACTTTGCTTTTTTATTAAAAGTAGGATAGTAGCAGGGCGTCTAGCTAAAACATTTCTATATGCTCATCTCAGCTGTGAGATGTGAGAGTGTCTCTGACTCCCGTCCCCCCACTGTGTCTCCGGCAGACCCGTAGAGCTCTCGCTGACAGACAGAAAGAGCTGGAGCTGAAGACTCAGCAACTGGAGATCAAACTCAGCAACAAGATTGAAGAAGACATCAAGAAGGCCCGCAGGAAATCCACACAAGCAGGTCAGAGCCAGGTGTCAAAGGTCACACTGCAGGGTTAAGGTGGAGGTCACAGTCTCACTCAGGTGTTTATTGTTGAAGGAAGAAGAGAGCACTGCCCAGCACACTCTCATATGTCTGTGGATGTAAAACATATGGTGTGACCAAAAGTGTCTGTTGACTGCTGATGCTGATCTGCTTCTACAGCTTCCAGAGGGGTTTAGTAATTATGTGAAGTGCTTTTAATTTCTATTTTTTAAATTGTCATGCCAAAAGAATGAAAGCTTTCACGTGTTTCCCCAGGTTTTTCTACAGGGAGAGGCTCTTAGAAGACATTTAAACTGGCACTAAATCTCTTGTGTACAGTTAAGAGAAAAAGAGAAAAAGAAAGGCTTGACTGAAGAACAAAAAAAGTTAAAGGGACAGTGATAGAGCAATGGACGAAAACAAGAGTCAACGTTGGTCGGTCATTCAACAGATAGAGAGAATCACAGGATTTGAAAGGATTCAAAACGGATCCTGAATTTTCCTCCGAGACTGGTATTTAATGTGTCTCTTTTATTTATGAAATACATCGCCAGTGTTTCCTCTGAGATTTTCTTCAGCATGCGGGGGGAAAGGCTTTTGTTGTGGCGCTGGGGGTCACAGTGGGCTGGTGTCCAGCTGATCCCAGACCATCTCCACTCCTCACCGGGTCAGCAAACTTGCTGGGACTCTCAGCGCTGGCCAACGGCCCGCTGGGACTCTCAGCGCTGGCCACCGGCCCGCCCGCTGGGACTCTCAGCGCTGGCCACCGGCCCGCCCGCTGGGACTCTCAGCGCTGGCCACCGGCCGGCTGGGACTCTCAGCGCTGGCCACCGGCCCGCCCGCTGGGACTCTCAGCGCTGGCCACCGGCCCGCCCGCTGGGACTCTCAGCGCTGGCCACCGGCCCACCCGCTGGGACTCTCAGCGCTGGCCACCGGCCCGCCTGCTGGGACTCTCAGCGCTGGCCATTGGGGTTTGTACTGGCTGAATTCATTCAGCCGTTAGCGGTACATGTCCACCAGATCCAGCAGGACACTAGGGGACGCGCTGCTCCACTCAAGTGGTGACGTACCCTATCGTGGGATGCACCTGATTGGTTCCTGGTTCTCTGCTCGCTGTTTTAAACAGGAAACAACATGTTGTTCCATGTACGATCCACCAAAATGTACTTCTGAAAAGGCGATGCCACTGCTGAATGTGGTTTCATTTTAGAAGTAGATCGCCTAGTTTCACTGCTTGGTCAAAGTTTCGTGAGCCGGGCGCATCGTGCTGGACAGGCAAGTTGATATTTTTCAACTTTATGCAAATACAGACCCTCTCCAACTCGCCGCAACACTTCCACCATGCACTGGGCGACTGCTTCTCCTGCTCTCCATAGAAAATAAATGGAAAGCGTTGAGGCTCCCTCCGGAAATGCGCCGTAACTGAAGTTCCGCTGCTACCCGCTCTACTCCTGTTGAACTATAGTCTCTTAGCAGCGGTGAGTGAGGCGGAAGGAGCATAGGGTGCACTAATTACCTAATTCTTGTCTCATTTGTGGTCTGATAAAGAGTAAATTCATCAAATTCAGTGACCCATGTCACTATTTTTCAGTCTGCCGATGCAACATGTATATGAAATGATTGCAAGACATGGTTCTACATCAATATACTTCCGGTGCGGCTGTGGCTGAGAGGTAGAGCAGGTCGTCCCCGGCCCCTCCAGTCCGCATGTTGAAGTGTCCTTGAGAAAGATACTGAACCCCAAACTGCTCCTGAAGGCTGAGTCGTCAGTGTGTGAATGAGTCTTTAGATCAGATCCTGATGGGCAGGTTGGCTCCTTGCATGGCAGCCTCTGCCATCAGTGTATGAACGGTGTGTGAATGGGTGAATGCTGACATGTAGTGTAAAGAGCTTTGAGTGGTTGGAAGACTAGAAAAGCGCTATATAAATGCAAGTCCATTTACCATTTAGCATACTGTATGAATTTACTTTATTTACGTTGGTGGCCCAAACAAAGCTAGCTAACACTTTAATTAACGTTGATTGTAGCTAACACCAGCTGTTGGTTGCCAGCTACAGTCGTTCACTGCTAGTGGCCCGCAGAGGCTGCAGTGTTTATTACACCCCACTATAAAACACTTCTGGACAGAACAGAAAACATACTGATGATGTAGCTGAATGTGAAGTTAACTATATAATTGTGTTTGGAAGGCGATAGTACTCTGTACTGCAGATATGTGGATCTGGGTTTCATCGTTCAACCTAGTAAAGTCCCCCCCCCACCTGATGTAGGATTATCAGAGATCATCTGAGGATGATCAGCAGTGGTTTGTGTCAGCGCTGCCTTCAGTCAGACTCCACCAACAGCACAACTCCTACAGTTTAGTAAAGAGTTAACTTGCTGGACATAATTCTGTTCCTTTAGCTATCCATTGAAGCTCCACTTGAGATCGGCTGTGAACCCAGACGCTGTGTTTGTCTTTTTACATGAGTCATGAGCTTTATCACTGCTTTGTTTTTTTTAATAGACGGATGGGAGAGGAGGGAAGAAGAAGGGGGGTCAGAAACATTCTCCGCTCAACTAGTCTGCATTCACTCCAGACTCACAGAGAAGCGTAGGCGTGGACGAACTCCACAGTCCTTGATGGAGATACACTCACACATATATAATAATATATTTATAATCTGACTGCAACAAATATCCATCATACAAAGAAATTTCATTTATTATAGCGATATTTTGATCAGACTTATTCTGCTGACTAACTGAGTGAAATTCTACTGGAAACAAGGACTTTTCCAAATCTGAATATGAGACTAAAATGCATGTCAAACTTTTGAAAGAAGAAAAAACACAATCTTCCTCTTACAAATATAAAGATCTCTTAGCAGGCGTTCAGACTGAAAACAGCCCATGTTAAAATCAGTGGGCTACATCCAGGTCTGAGAAGTGAAACCAATGCTGAAGTGCCTTAAACTTGCATTCTTTCTAACAGCCAGCAGGGGGCGACTCCTCTGGTTGCAAGTGTGTTTTCACTTCCTCAAAGTTAATTATAACCTTTTTGTACTTAGCTCCACCCTCTTTTGTCACTTCTGGTTGCAAAAAACAAGATGGCGACGTCCAAAATGTCAAACTCAAGGCTTCAAAACAGCAGTCCATAAACCAATGGGTGACGTCACGGTGACCATGTCCACTGTTATATACATGTCTGTGGTTAAAACAGAGAGGACGCTGTGTTGTTTAGATGCCAGTGGGACATGAAGTCCAGTTTGAGTATTAGATTCATGAGTTTGGTGGCTCATGTTAGCTTATATTAACTTTACATAGTGGTTGCGTAACTGACATTGCTGAGTCAGTTTGCTGGCTTTATGGCTTTCTACTAGTGCTACTATCACACTCCACTTTAGCACTAAGCATGAACCTGTAATTTCCACTTGTGGTCACAGTGGCCGCTGTTACGTACATAGGCTCAGGACTACTGTAGGCGACGTAAACACAGATTGCGTTAGAAACATGTCCTCAAAAAGAAGATGTTAGCGTTTAGTATTCTGTCGATAAGTTACATTGCTTGACGATGAACTAACAACCAATCACATTACAGAAACAAAGCAGTCCTTCTAAGAATAGACAGCCTCCTTCCCACGATGGGTAAAGAGTTAGCAACACATGCTATTTCTTTTGGTATCAAAAGTCAGATAGATAGATGGGAGAGACGAGTGCTTCCTGTGAGGAACATTTTTCGTGTCTACAGCAGAAAGCGACAATCACAACAACCTTGAACTTAACAGATTTTCTGTCCGTCTGTCAGTCGGATGAATTTCCGACATGTCAGAAATTTTGGTCATCCGTCCACAGGCTCTCACACAGTTGAAGCAGAGCCACGAGCCAATTCCCCAACGTCAGCGCCTTTTTTCTCCTCTTTTAACAGTAATCAGAGCGTAGCTATCAAGATAACAATGTACAGTAGATATAGCTAGTAAAACATAGCTAGCTTACCTCCAATTCTCTCTGCAAAATGGACAAGCCATACCGTCCATGTCTTCTTAGCCACAGCGATATATAGACATATATAGTATAGTCCATATAATGTTACCTTTACCTGCCTCATAGCTTTCATACCAATCTTTATTGACAATAGCTAGAACTGTCTGCAGGGACCAACAGGCCATGTTTTTTTTTGTATTTTACATGTCCAATGTGAGCACTCTGATGACGCTGGGCTGATGACCGGACCGTACAGTGTTATCACTCAGGTCGTGGCTGATGATCGGACAGTACAGTGTGATCACTCAGGTCGTGGCTGATGATCGGACCGTACAGTGTGATCACTCAGGTCGTGACTGACTATCGGACCGTACAGTGTGATCACTCAGGTCGTGACTGACTGTCGGACCGTACAGTGTGATCACTCAGGTCGTGACTGAGGATCGGACCGTACAGTGTGATCACTCAGGTCGTGACTGACTGTCGGACCATACAATGTGATCACTTAGGTCATGGCTGAGGATCGGACCGTACAGTGTGATCACTCAGGTTGTGGCTGACTATTGGACCGTACAGTGTGAGCAAATAAATCATGAGCTTTGGCTAGTACAGTACAGTAGGAGTAGGAGTTATACAACATTTCTAAAAAGGTATAGCGTATGCCCAGCTTAACCTGATTCTAGACCTCAGAATCCTTGCACACATTTGACAAACTTTAAGTTTGTCATGTCAAGAGAAAATGACTAATATGAACAAGCAATGGCAATCCAGTCTGATTATCAGGCTACATTCACGCACACATATGCTTCTAACGGTACGCGCGTTTAGAGCGCGAGGGGGAAAATAGGCGGGGTGGAATAGTAGCATTACCAGCAGCCGAGTTGGTTTGTACAAGTTTTTTATAGGTGTGTGACCTGAGGAAAGTGACTGGCTAAGAGTAAACAGATGTAGACTCTCTGCCGAAGTGTGATGTCATGACTCAACCAGGCACAACCACATGCTGTCACACATAAGTACGAATCCTCCATCCAAACTGGCTCTCTTCACACAAACACACACAGAGTCATCCCTCCTCCATGCTGCTTATGCAACCAGGGAGAAAAACAGCAGCAGTTGTTGACGGTGCTCATGGCGTCTGGCTGCCAGTGCTGATGACTACAGTGTGAGGGAAGCAGAGAGGAGACTGATGCCAAAACAACTAAAGCACGGCATCTGTCTGCTCATAACAAAGACTCATTATCGCTTAGTGCTCTCGCTGCATTGGACTACACACAGCATTCACTCATTTATGTCTCCTATACCAGGGGTTTCCTAATGTTTTTATATCAACCACCTAAGGCCATGATCACCCTTTTATGGAGCTCATTACTTTTGGTTTGTACTTTAAAAGAAGGGAATTTATTGCTATTCATTTTGTTTTGAAGGGTTGGAGGGCTGATGTGACGAGCTTATTTGCAGCATAAACAGCAGCTCTTTTGCATTTTCTTACCGTTTTTCTTCACTTTCTATTTATAGAAGTATTTTCTGAGCTGACCTGAAGACCATGTTTACTGTAAACTGTGCTGCAGCAGCAAACAATGAATGAAAATGAACAACTTTTTGATGCGTTTGTACACACAAACCTCATAAAAATCAATTTAAATAGACCTGTTCCTTTAAACAGACCCGCCAGTAAGTCTGTCATGATAAACCCACGCTGTATGGCCAAACATTGTTCCAATTTATTCTAGAGGGGAGCTCAAAGTTTCCAAAGATATCAAATATGTCAGTGTCAAAAAATCAGCTATGAAAAGGTTTAAGATGAAATTAAATGTAGAAAACTAGATGTTAAGGGGTTAAATGTATAATGTAGGTAATTTACAGAAAGGAAGGAATACGATGTGGGGGTCGAGCACAAGCTCTGATTCACACAGTGAGTTAGCAAACTACTAATGTAGCTAACTCACTCATTTCTACTCGTTAAATTACTAATTAGTTCATGTCGAATTTACCAGAAGATCAATTCCTGTTTTAAAGCTGCAGTAGGCAGTATATGTTTGGCATCATTGGGCAAAAATCCCAAAATAACCTTTCAGTATATTGTAATTCAAGTGTTCTGAGAGAAAACTAGACTTCTGCTCCTCCTCATGGCTCTGTTTTCAGGCTTTAGAACATCTAGCCCGTGACGGGAGACTTTGACCAATCACAGGTCATTTCAGAGAGAGAGAGCATTCCTATTGGCTGTGCACCCGGATGGTGGGCGGTGCTTGGTATTTCTTCAACAGATCTCAACGTGGCTGCCGGGTCACAAACTTTCTCATTTTACAGCTAAACAGTACACTACAAGATGATTCTGAGAACATCTGAGGAGAGAAATAGACATTACAGTAACAGAATATTGATTCATATTTGATCAGCTGTCTAGTTTGACCGTTTGGTCGGAGTTCGTGAGTGATTGACAGCTGCTCATAGACGGCAGCTGTGGCTCCAGATCATCTCTGACTGCTTGTTTTCCTCCGGTCCGTGAAATCCTCTAGATGCCATTAGGAGCACCGTAGAACACCGGAGGTTTTTTTTTAATCATATTTGCTCCATTTCTACCCACTGTAGCTTTAAAGCTTTCTGTGACAATCAAAGAAATAGTCCGATTTAAGAGTTGTTTGTTCTGTACAGCTGCATCCAACAGTGAAACTTCAGATCATTTGTTCTGTGGACCTGAAGGCCCTTTTTGGTCCCCAGACTCAACACTGTCCCACACTGGCTGTGAGCTGTTTCACAGTCACACATTTAAAAGAAGACTACAACATTAATGTGAATAAAAAGTAGCAGATATAGCAGCAGACGTTGACTGCAAAAGATTGAGAATCATCTGCTGAAGAACAGAATGATCAGCATCATTTCCTCCCTGATTTAATCTCTCAGATGATTAGTGGGTGTTGTGCTGTCAGCAGGATGCAGGCAGTGACATTAGTGAAAGGACGGATTAGACCCTTCCTTTTATCATTGCTTATGGTATCATAATGGAATCTATTATCAGTCCAGATTGTCTGAACTGATCGCATCAGCTGAGTGAGGTAGAACTAATACTGTACATGAGTGTTGTGGTAACGCATCAGCTCGGAGTAAATATTGGTGCAGTTGCACCACCTAGTGGAGGAATCATGCACTACATATTTTAAGAGGTATTTTGTCAGGTCTCACGTAGTACTATGTGTACATACTGTATATTTCCACTTTAAAAGGTCTCATTGTATTCTCTTTATTCTCTCTAACAGGAGACGATCTGATGCGCTGTGTCGACCTTTATAATCAGTCTCAGTCCAAATGGTTTGAGGAGATGGTCACCACCAGTCTGGTAAGAGATCATGTGTTAAATATGTGTGGTTCGGTGTGCGCGAGAGGAAGCTGTGGTATACTTTTCATCAGATTTATTACATCTCACAGTATTTTACAATTGCTTTATAGCTCATTTCTAACATTTTCAATGTACAAAACTCATAATGTAAATAGCCAAACGGACTCACTGAATGATTGTGAGATTTTGAGTCCAAACTGAGAAGTGTAGCATTTAGTGTTGAGAGTTTTGCTAATCTAAACTCTATTGTAAAATACTGTACTGTACAGAGCAATTAACACATTAACATTAACACACAATTAACAAAATGAAATAAAAAGAAAGAAAGAAGTCTTGTAAAAATTAACAAGAAGAAAAGATAACCATGGAATATAGCCTATAGCCACTTTAAAATGAAATACAAAAGTTACACATAATATACTGTATGTTTCACAAATACATATTTATTACACCCTTTTATCTCCATACGCATGCCCATGTGCTCGTATATTCAACCATGTACAGTATATATACTCACTCTTAGTCCACACGTCATGTCTATGATAAATAATTCAAATACAGTTTGAAATATATACAGTATATACAGAATATATCCTCCTTTAACTCACTGCAGAATAGTCTATTCTGATGGTTGTACAGCCTTGACAACAACTTGGATTCCCTTCTAACCACGACCCCTGAAACATTACAGATATCAAAATTCTAACGTGTCCTAGTTGGTGAGCGGATCTGTTTTAGTTCTGCTAGATATTTCTCCCATCCTACACACACATCTTTTCATCTCTTATTGGACCGTCTGTTCTACTCAGTGTAGACAGATGGAAGTGTAGAGGTTTCTCCATGACTCAGGCATTCCTAACTGCTCCTCTCCTCAGGAGCTGGAGCGGCTGGAGGTGGAGCGGGTGGAGATGATCAGACAGCATCTGTGTCAGTACACCACCCTTCGACATGAGACAGACATGTTCAACCAAAGTGTAAGTACAACTTCAAGTCAGTATTACAACTACTAAAAAAAACTACTGCTACGTCAGAAGACATTTTTATAGATAACTTTTATTTCCTAAGTTTGCAATTAGAGGTAAAAGTCAAGGAAAATGTGACTTATACTAAGTACTAGCCTTGGCTTAACTGAAATGTTTGAGAGGCATTAAGATGACAAGAAGACAAGATGTTATTGATCCCTGAGGGGAAATTCACGTTACAGCAATACAGAAACCAAGAGGTGATAATAATAACAAGTGTTTATAATATACTGTATACATTGGATGTAAAATGCAATGTCAAACTTGACAGCTGAGACTTTTTACTACTGCTGCTACATTTCTATTTGAAGTGATACGGTATCTCATGCCTGGTTGGAGAAAATTTATAAGCCAACCACGAAATTAGCATCACCGTGGTTCCCTCGACAAAAAGCCAATGGGATTGTTCCATTGGGTTTTGGATTATTGTAGAAAATCAGCTCTGTGGCAAACGCAAGTTATGATACTTCCACGTTTCGTTCGGTAAGATAATCTCCACTAATGAATACCACTTTAGGATTTATGAAGTGTGAATGCAATCACCAGAAGCTAAAAGCTAACGTTAGGCTGTAAATGAGCTACACCACGGTCACATGAGTGTGAGTATACACAACGAGACTGTAAAGGAGGACGAGACGTCATGATGACGTTTAGTAGTCTCATTTAGACACTTGTTAGCAACCGCCTTTTTTAAGACATATAAAAGCTTAAAAATTCACGAGCTGGGTCTTTATTGATGTATTTTATGTTGTACAACAAAACATTGAAATCTCTTCAGCTTGTGTTAACCACAGACCTTATATCAGACATCTAACCAAAAACACATTGACTTCCAGACGAGGGAACAGGAAGTGCTAAAATGCCAGCTCATTTCTGGAGCACCGGAGGACACCGGAGGACACAGAGGGACATGTTTTTTTTCAGATTACATGTCTCATACACTACTGTCAGGATATAGTGACCGTTTTATAAAAATAACTTTTTTTAATCACATTTACTCCGTTTCTACCCATTGCTGCTTTAAAGGTATAATATGTGACTGTTGTCGGTTGCTGTTTGTTAACACTCAGCATTCATAGTTGGCCCCTCCACCTTAGCTCAACGAGTGAATGAGAGAGAGAAAGAGAAGTGATGGTGGAGCGAGCTGTAAAGTGACTGAAGAGAGGGAGCGGCATTAACAGAGAATAAAACTCACAGCAGTTATGTTCTAAAGCACAAATAAACATAACCCTGCAGGAAGACGCCGCGTCACTGGATTATGAATGAATGCAGCCGAAGGCAGGCTATCCTCTCTGCTCAGAGCTGGAGCACACAGCGATGTAACGTACATACACTGCCACACACTGCTAGTGGGCATATGTGATGATTGAGAGGGATTATTTTTATATCAGTCTATACATTGTTTTTTTAGGAAATTGTTGCATATTATACTTTTAAAAGCAACTAAATTTCCCACACAGGAGAATATCATTTGAGTTGAATCAGTCCCATCATTACCCCTCCTACACCAGCAGAGGGAACCAAAGAACCGCTGACCAACGTAACAGTAGATATCACATGAGCTGATGCCTCAACTGTTCTTTCTCTGTCCAGACGATGGAGCCGGTGGACCAGCTGCTGCAGTGTGTGGACCCGGCCAAAGACAGAGAGCTGTGGGTGCGGGAGAACAAGACCGGAGATATCAGGCCAGTGGACGTTGAGATCTGACCTCAGTGCTGTCTGACGGCTCTGCATATGCACACTTTGACCCTCTGGCTCACACTCAGACACATTGACCCTGAGGAGATGAAATCTGTGCTGGGATCTTCACTCCCCCCTCCCACCGATCCACTTGTGACTCCTAACAGACTGAGGGATGATCAGTCAGCGCTCTCTGGCTCCTCACATCCCGACAGTAACCTGCTGAGGATGATGTCAGTATTTGGGGAGTATTGGGAGAACCCTAAGCAAGGGATGAAGATGTCATTTAGTGACAGGTCATAGGTTTCTGTTATGCAAGCTGATGCCCAGCTGGGATGGCACAGGAAAATGGGAACTATGAGTGTGAATCGTGGGGCAAATAATCAAGAAGCACCAACAAAGAACATTTAACACCTGTAAATGTTGAATAGCTTTATGTCATGCTGCAGTTTGTCTGTGCTTTTGCTCTGTGAGGTAATTCTCTGATGATGACTTCTGCAGATTTTCGGCAAAAATGATTTAACAGATGCTGCTCGGCAAAATGCATTCTGACCTGAGAGTGATATTACTGTGTACCAGAATAAGACTAAAATACTAATCTCCACTGTGTGCAGGTACTGACTGTTTGCTAAGCCTCGCCCACCCTTGTTACTGTTGCTACGCCTGTCTCGCTTGGCACATACCAAGTTTACAAAAAACAATTAAATCTTTTTGAAACAATAGGTCTTCGATTTCACACACAAGGAAACAAAAGTCTCTTCTCATTTCTGGATTTTGTTGGCTGAAATGACAACTGTTGCTAGCAAACTCTTTGGGCTGTAATTAGCTAATGCTAACGCTAAAACTCTGTCTCCAGCTGACATTTCAAAGTTTCATATTTGTTTTAAAAGGAGAAGCCTGTTAAAGGGTCTTAAATATGCACCTAATACATACATGAAGTTAAGAGACTGAGACTAAAGCGAACAGATCCCAGGTAAAAGTTAGCATCCTCACCAGACATGGAAAGAAAGACACAACATAGTTCTAGTATTGCAGGGTCCTAGTATAATAATAAGACATGTAATTAAAATGGTGTTTGTTCTAATATAGGTTTGGTTTAGAGCAGGGGTCAGCAACCTTCACTATCAAAAGAGACATTTTAGGCAAAACAAAAACAAAACATTTGATCATTGTGATGAAGGTAACTCAGTTTATAGTCTAAGTATATAGTATATAAGTCTAATGCAGTGAGGGCCAAAGAGACAATGTACTACGGAGTATTAGGGCCACATTGAGGGAAAAAACATCTGAGATTTACAGAATGAAATCAGAATATTACCAGAATAAAGTCATAACTTAATGAGAAAAAAAGTAGTAACATTACGAGAATAAAGTCATAACTTTACGAGAAAAAAAGTAGTAAGATTATGAGAATAAAGTCATAACTTAATGAGAAAAAATGTAGTAATATTACGAGAATAAAGTCATAATTTAATGAGAAAAAAAGTCGTAACATTACGAGAATAAAGTCATAACTCAACATGAAAAAAGTCATAATATTACGAGAATAAAGTCATAACTTTACGAGAAAAAAAGTTGTAATATTGCGAGAATAAAGTCATAACATTACGAGAATAAAGTCATAACTTTACAAGAAAAAAGTCGTAATATTACGAGAATAAAGTCATAACTTTACAAGAAAAAAGTCGTAAGATTACGAGAATAAAGTCATAACTTAATGAGAAAAAAAGTAGTAATATTACGAGAATAAAGTCATAACTTAATGAGAAAAAAAGTAGTAATATTACGAGAATAAAGTCATAATTTAATGAGAAAAAAAGTCAGAATATTACGAGAATAAAGTCATAACTTTATGAGAATAAAGTCGTAATATTACGAGAATAAAGTCATAACTACGAGAAAAAAAGAAAATAAACATAAAATTACTACTTTAAAATATTATGACTTTATTCTCAAAATCTCAGATTTATTTCTTTTTCCTCAATGTGGCCCTAATACTCCGTCGTGCCAATCATTATCATTGTGCCAACAATGATAAATAAAATTGAAAATGTAGCCAACATAACCAATGAGTTTGTCAAATTTAACACTAACACACGTTGAGTGTAAACTTCCCCAAAACATATGAAGAGTTGGACGCAGCTGCTAGCGCTTCTCTAAACTCTGATATAGTGGCACCGTTGGCTCTCATGCAGTCGATGTTCCAGCCCTGAACAGATATTTTTCTAGGCTATTGTAACCTGTAAAATCACATAATAACATAGTTATCTAATGATCTAATTGAAATGAAGCCAGGTTACTACTGAAGGTAGTAAAGCAAACGTTGGATAGTAACACGCTAACGTTTGCAACCTACATTTGATCAGACATCCATTCAGTGCACTTTTGCTCTTTTGGGTTTTAGGTTCTTGAAAAGGAGACACCACCTTCCAAACCATTTAGATATGGAGTATTGCTCTTATTAGTTTATGTGTTGAGAAATCCAAAGCTTGACAGGCCTGCTGTGCCTAGCTACGGTTGCTAAGCTATGATTGTCAGTAACTGACAATCGTTGTTCTCAGTCGAGGTTTAGCAAACGAGGACGAAAAATCGCAAATATGGCCACGCTTCACACCTCTGGAACAAGGTTCATTTCCACCTGTGTTTTACTTCTGTCCTAAAATTAACAATCAGCCAATTGCACTTTATACTCAAATGTTTTTTAGTAAATATATATGAAAAGTATTCTAAAGAGAAATTACTTGTTACAAATTGTATTACTAATGGAAGTTGGGAGTGTTTTGGTTTTGTTCACAGGGAGCCTGCTGTAAATATATGGGATGTATGATTTGCAATGAAAGGAGGCACTAGAGTAAAGGATGTAAAATACAGGAAATACTGCAGTGGAGGCTCAGAGGAGGCTGGTCTATAGAGGAGGGAGGCAGCGAGATCAAAATATATAAAAGAGTAATTAGTTGAAATAAACCATTACCAATCTCATTATCATTTATAAAATATTTTCTTGTCTCTTCTTTGGAAAATTAAACCATTATTGAAATTAAATGCTTCAACAGCGACACCTGCAGGGCAGGCAAGAGAGTGGTGGTTGGGGCAAGGGAGGACGGGGACATGCTGTCCTCCCTAGAGGCGGGACCTCTTCTATCAATTCAATGTATTTCATTTTTTTCATGATCGTCTATGATTGGTCAAAACATGTAAAATGACACTCCAAGGGAGGTTATCCTCCCTTGGAGTGTCATTTTACAATCAATCAATCAACAACCTGCAGATTACAAGATTGACAGCGCGTTGGTCCAATAATGATGTCCAAATGTCCTCTTCAGTCTCTACCACTGTGTTGTACATGATGAACTGGCAGTAAAGTATCAGACAGCAGCATACTAGGAAATAAATTATAACGTACAAATTGTGAACTACTTTTACAACACATAACAAAACAAATCCTTTTTATTTAGGCCTGTTTATTGAGCTGTAGCTATAGCTACTAGTGTTAGCTAACGGAACAGTTAGCTTGTTGTAGCAGCCCTGAAGGACCCAGTGCAGCAGTCCGTTGCCCATACCAGGATACAGTTCCGAGTGCAGCAGCACGTTGGACCGCTGCGAACCACCGTGTCCTGCTGTAGGTCAGTCTGGACAGCTGAGGGAGGGTCGAGGCTGCCTGGGGCACACGGCAGCGGCAATAGTCGGGCCTCACCTACAGCGGAGCTACGGTGACGTGCAGTGCCACGACGTGCTGCTGCAATCTGCCCACCCAGGACAGCATCCCGCTGTGGGCAACGGACTGCTGTACGCGCAGTTCCAGACAGACTTAGTGACACATTACAAACACAAGGTCATTTCCACCCTGAGGCTGCGTGATTGTTTTTAAGAAATCTTGTAAGCCATTGTTGTCTTCTTTTTTGGTTTTACATAAGAAAGTAGAGATAAGTAGGTAACTAGTAAAAATAATAATAGTCATAATTTTATAGCACTTGTCAAACTTAAGCGCAAAGTGCTTTCCAGATTAAAAGATTTACAGAATAAAAAGTTGTAAAAATCTGAATCATGTAAGCCCCCCCCACCTTACCCCCCATATATGACATATGAGAGGAACATGAGGGCACATCAAGCAGCCCTGAGTCCATACATAGTACAAAATAAGAGAAATAAGTCAATAAAATAACATGACACCATGGGTTGGTTTTCCTCCTCCTCCCCAATTTTTTGTCACCAGCCGCCACTGGTAAATAGTATTATACAAAGACATGTGATATACATTAATTTGGTACTGATAATATATGGAACATACAAAGTGTTTTCTATAATGCAATACGCTAACAGCCCAGACTCTTAACTATTCAACAGTTTTGGAAGTCATCTGCTTCAGTTGGATTCAGTGTCAGTGCTGCTGCCTGCAGAGGTGAAATATTGTACACAATGCTCTTCCACAACCACAACGTCTTCTCCTCCAGGATTACTGCTTAGTATTACTTGAGGCTCTTGAGAGATGAGGATTGAGATGCTTTTGTACATTAACAGCTAAAGGTTGGCATTTTTCATTAATAAAATGAAAATATGTATCTTATGTCATAACATGCTCCTCTCCGGGTTGGTTTTTGCTTTCTGTGTGATGTTTTTGTATGACCATAAAATGAAAAAAAGTCATATAGGCTACATGAAAAAAGTATTTTATTTCCTAAAAAACACATTTTCACATTCAACAATAAAATGGTTTGATCGAGCCATGTTACAGGTTTAGGCAGCGATAATAAGGACGTGGTTAAAAGTTCAGACGGAGACACACTTGGACTTTATCATAGTTTAGGTAAAATACATTGACATCGCATTTCTTATTATTGACCTAAAATAAGTCATTAATCGATGGCACCTTGTTGCATATCTTACTGGGTAACACTTTATAATAATGTCATTTATAAGCCATTAGATATTGTTGAACTAATCATTTACAGATCATTTGTATATGTGTAATTAAATGTAATTTATTGATACACCACATGACACTAACTCACACAGTAGACTCCAATGTGCTGCAAGCTTCACCAGTCTGAACCCGTTTCACTGTACACATAACACAGTAGCCTAGCTGCTGTTGACGGCTACATACACTATTTACATGTAGACCTGTACATTATATGGGATTCTATATTATAATGTTTAGCGTTGTGATCTTCCAAATATCACTGTTAGAATCAACTAAAGCTAACTTGCTTTAGACTTCCTAGCTAACCTGCTAGCCTCTAGCCTGGTTGTCTATAATCCTAGCTATTTGCTAGCCTCAATGTTCTGCTATATTAGCTAGTAGGAAATGTTATAAAAGTTACTAGTTAGCTATTTAAAGTGACAGAATATGGTGCTTACTACTTTATAACGTTACACCGTCCAGTCTGTAACTGTTGGGAAAAATTTCACTAGCTTATGATGAGGTTAGCTAGCATTCATACAGTTTGATCTGATGTTATGTTGTCCATCAGGGGAAGGTGAAGCATTATTCAATCAGTTGTTCAATATTCCATTTTTCTGAATGGAGACAACATTGTTTGGATAGTTTACTACAGTACATCATTTATAAGTGGTGAATAGTTTATAGGCTACATCAGATTAACAGTTATTAATTATTATTGTGTCATTTACACATGTAAATAAATGATTTGTTAATGATGCTCATAATAAACTGATGACTTATAACTGGTTGTAATAAAGTGCTACCTTTGGGGGATTTTAGAACACATTTGCAGTACAGGTTTCAATATTCAATCTGTTTTTACATACAAATTGTACATTATGAAATGGATATAAGAGTGTGTTATTAAAGTTGTGATCGTACAGACTGCAGTCATTACAAAGAGAGGAAGGAGTGAGTGGCTATATTGTTGAAAGGTCCAGTAGGAATGTACAGTACACACAAATGGGTTGTGAAACTGCAGTTTCAGCCTCTCGGATGTTTCAAACTTCATCCTGTAATGTGACCGTGTTTCACTTCTTCAAAAGGAATCGGAGCTATGTGATGTGATGTGATGTGATGTGATGTAGCACCTGGAGAGAGTTGGATCTGTACGCTGACCGTGATGACGTCACAGCTTGGTTTCTAATCAACCATGAGCTTCTTGAGAGAGTTGAGATACGCCGGGATGAGGGAGCTGACAGACTCGTTGTCGTCATTGAGGATCTTCTCCCCTCTGCCCTCTGAACCCACAGAGCTGGGTGACCTGACCATGCCGGGGTACGGAGTGCTGTAACCCTGGTGGAGCACAGACACACCTCACAGTCATTATCAGAGCAACCACAGGATTATATCAACACCCCGCGGCAGAGTTATGGAAGGTTTTAGTGATTATTTAGAGCAAAATAACAGTGTCACTTTAGTTGATTTTGGAGTAAAATTGCAGAATTGTTATTAGTGTACTACCTACCATTCTTAAACAATCAGATCTAATCACTTCCTGACATAGAAAGCCTGTTTCTCTACATACTGTAAAAAGATATATTTAAATGGTAACGCAGGATATTACTGCGCTTTGGTTCTACTCATCATAAAATACATCTTCAACTGTACATTAATACAGTGGAGCACCAAATGAAATCAGTTTATTTAAACAACAGTTTCACAATTTCTCAAGTCTGTCTTAAAACAATAGTCCGGTGTTAGTTTGGTGTATTCATTCCTCCTGTTCATACTGTTCAGACCATCTCTTCATAAAGTCTGTGACGTCAGAAATCTGTGTTGTTTCATTAAAAATAGGTCCACTGAATTCTGAGCTATGCTTCACTTACCTCCTTTTGTTTAATTCTTTTACAAAAATCCAATCTGTGCTTCAGAATAAATATGCAGTAGAATACACTACACTAAATACATAATAAAAGTAAAGCAGCTGTTCATTTAAAAATCAAATTGTTGTTTAAAAGACGTATACTAAAAGCCCACTTCAAACAACTTGCTGATTATCAGCAGGTATAATTAAGAAATGTTAGCATGCTAGCATGCTGCTTATTAGCAGGTATAAATCAGGAAATACATTTATAACTCTCCATCACTTTACATCAGCAGCACATTACAGTATATGGTGCATACAGTGCTGGACTTTTTCCACCTGCAGGAGTTAAATAGACTGAGTGTGGTTTGTTAATCTTATAAGGAACAATGGATAGGATAAAGGATCATTTCCTACAATTACAGGATGGAAATCACTTGATATAGCAACATGAATAACAAGAAAAAACAACTATATTTGTCACAACAGAATCCCCAAATGCTGAAGCAGATGACGTCTCAGTCATCAGTTGATGGTCTGGTTGATGCCGGTAAGTACTCACCGAGGAGTATCCCTTTCCGAAGCTGCCTCTGTTCTTGGTCCTGATCTTGGTGAGCGCTGACTCAGCAATGTCAGCTCGCTCCTCAGCGTCATCCAGCTCATGGACGGTCTTCCTGTACTTCGCCAGGTTCATGTTAGCTTGTTCCTCCTGCAATGACCAACAGACAAGAATGTCATTGAGTGACGTGCTCCGTATGTCAAAAAGGTTTAGAGTAAGTAAGAGGACGAGGTGACATACAGCCTCCTCCACTTGTCTCTTGTAGGCCTTCATCTTGTTCTGCAGCCTCTCCACCAGCTCCTGCATCCTCTGCTGGTTCTTCTGGTCCTCCTCCGACTGAAACAGCAGCTCCTTCAGCCGACGCTCGTTCTTCCGCAGCGTCTTCACCGTCTCGGCGTGCCGCTTCTGCTCCGAGTCCAACTCCAGCTCTATCTCCTTCACCTGCACACAGACACGCAGCACTGACTCTGATGAACTCTGACTGTTCAGCAACTGATGACATCATCAGGGTTACAACTCATGACAAGTAAACTGATCTTTGTGTTTAAACATTGGGTCACTAGGGGCCCACAGCTCCTTTGTGCCCTGGAATATATTGAGCAATGGATGATGATGTTGGATATACTGTATTTGTTTCCTCAAATGAAATGACAACAATATCTCCTTTCCAGATTTTGATATTTTGTTGTGTATATGTGGACATTTTGGCCTCATAGTAGTGCTAAAGGAAAGGTCAGAGGGGTCAAACACATCATCCTGTGGGAGTCATGAATATTCATATCAGCTTTCATGGCAATAAGGGGCTGTAGAGGTCAAAATGTCTTCCTCTGGACCAGTGTTGACGGACCCGACTGGCATGTGACTCCGTACCTTTCCCTCCAACTTCTGGATGATCTTCTTGCCTCCTTTCAGAGCCATCTGCTCGGCCTCGTCCAGCCTGCTGCTCATGTCTTTGATCTGGGCCTCCAGACCTTTCTTCACTCTCTCCAGGTGGAGGGTGTGCTCCTGCTCCAGACGCAGCTCCTCCCCCACTCGCGCCAACTGAAAGAATTACACCAACCGTTTAACCACCCGAGACCCGACTGTCTTTACTGTCTTTCAGAGGCTCTAGTAGGGTCAGATTTAGGGCTAGAGTGAAGCTGCAGATATCATATGAAACTAGAAAACTGGGAAGGAGGCTAAATAACGCTCCAAAGTTGGGCTAACTTTTAGCGAGGAAAAACTGGCATGGCTATTTTCAAATGGGTCCCTTGACCTCTGACCTCCGGATATGTGACTGAAAATGGGTTCTATGGGTACCCACGAGTCTCCCCTTTACAGACATGCCCACTTTATGATGATCATATGACGTTTCTTTCATGCAGTACAAATGTGGTATGTGTATGTCTCCTATTCCAAAATGGTGTATTTGAATATTTCTGCATACTGGGGTCCCTAAACAGAATTACATAAATCGGGCAGTTTACACAACACAAGTTCTCACCATCCAATCGCCGAAAAATGCAGTTCTTGCAGAAATCTCCAAATGTCAAAAGTTTTTGATCCCAAATCACAGCATGTCTTTTTCTATGGTGTTCCTCAAGGTCTTGGTGTCTTAATGTGGCATTTTGGAGGGATTATTGATCATTTTTATTAATTCTCCAGTGGTAAAAAAATGGTTAAATTTAGCACCAAATCTGTGTAACAAATGGTATCAACCCAGAAAATGCTGTAACAATTTATGAGACATAATAGAGCATGGGGATGACCATCAGATACTTCTATCATAATGTTCTTAACCCTTATACACTTTCACTATTCATGTTATCATCATGTTTATAATGAATTTATTAATTCATGATTATTTCTGATTCATGACTAGAACAACTTGACACACAGTGCTGAGCTGCATCTCAGATTAATCTTCAGGTTTCCAGCTTTCAGATGATGTTCATCACTTCTACGTGACATCTACTGTTGACCTGCTATCTCCCCCTAAAGAACCCCTGGACCCCCCTAAACAAGACTAAAACGGCTCTATTGTGGGTCTCATAGGTTTAAAATGCATTTATTTCAAGTAACTCTACCACTATAACATCTCAATGCCGGTTGCATTGTATGTGTTTTACCTCACAGCTGGCCTTCTTGGACTTGTCTGTGGATCCTCTCAGCTCTCCTTGCAGCTCCTCATGCTCCTGCTGCAGAGTCTGGAGATCCACCTCCAGCTTCCTCCTCCCACTCAGAGCCAACTGGAACTGAACACACAAGAGAAAACTTTGAGAAAGTCATCAGTCTAATTCTGCCAACCCAGGTTTGATTTTGAGCTGATGCCTCTGCAGAGAGACACAGCGTATCACCTGGTTGTTGAGGTCGCTGTGTTTCTCACTGGCCTCCTGCAGCTCAGTCTCCAGGGCCTTGCGGGCCCTCTCTGCGCTCTCTAGGGCTGCACAAGTTTCCTCTCCCTCGCTGACCAATAGAGTGCAGCGTCGTTCCATGGCCGCCTGCTCCTCCCTGCACTCATCGTGGCTCCGTACCTCCTCCTCCAGCTGGGCCTGCAGCTCCTGGGGCAGGGGACAGGAATTCTGATAATAAGCCTCCTAGAAAAAGCAGAGTATAAAAGACTATACTGTATCTTATCATCAGACCTTAATCTGTTGCTGCATCTTCTTGCTGTTCTTGCTGAGCTCTGCGTTGTTCTTGTTGAGCAGGTCCACCTGCAGCTCCAGCTCGTTGATGTCAACCTCCAGCTTCTTCTTCAGCTTCAGCCCCTCTGCTTTGCCTTTCACCTCAACATCCAGACTGGCCTGCAGGGACTCCAGCGCCCTCTGGTGGCTTTTTCTGACAGAAGAGGAGAGGGATGGATTGAAAAAAAGAGGTATTACAAAGATGAACTGTGCATGTATCACTGCAGAGACAGTTTAATGAGATTAGCCTTACCTCTAAAGGTAATGTACTATGACTTTGTTGAAGGAATAAAGGGAGATAAAGGACAGGATGAAAACAATTACAGTTAGAGAATTACAGAGCAATAATGTCGTAGGTCACTTTCCAGGCAAGACACAAAATGATTTCCATAAGTAGGAAAAGCAAATTAACTTCTTTCCCAAAATGTCAAACTATTCCTTTAAGATAAGATTTCAAAGCAGAGGCAGTTTTAGCAGACGTCATGCTGAGAGCCATGGAGCCAATGCAGCAAAAGCTTCATCACCCTTAGGTTTTGAACTTGGACTCGGTAACAGTTAATAGACTCACGCTCGCTGGTACAATATGCAGTTAGAACTTTAGTTATATACTCAGACCATGCAAGACCATGGATGTGATCAGTAGTCATTTAAAAGGGAATGGCAGACAGTGTAGTGGAATATGAAGGATTGAGAGGAAGCTGATGTACCTAGCGACTTCTATCTCTTCCTCCTTCTCCTGAAGTCTGCGCTCCAAGTCTCCTTTAGCCTGAGACAACTCCAGCTGCAGCCTCAGCACCTTGGTCTCCTCAGCCTGGGAGGAAGGAAGGAAGGAAGGAAGGAAGACCAGGGATATTTTTATGGAGAGTTATCCAAACTATATTGAATGAAATGAAACTTGGCATAAAATTAATTAAGAGTAAGCATGTACTGGTGGACTCAAGGGGGGGGGGGAATGATCACCCCCTTTGGTGCCCCCATGTTTGAACAAACCGCAGCAAAAGGGCCCTCTTAGGTAGATGAAACATGAGTGCCCACTAGGGCGCCCTTCCAGTGGAGAAAACCTCGATCTAATCTAAATACTCATTCACACACCGATGGCACAGTGTCCCGCTCATGGACACTTTGTGTGGACCGGAGGAGCCAGGGATCGAACTGCCAACCTTCCAGTTGGTGAACAACCCGCTCTACCGATTGAGCTACTACCGCCCAGTGGAGAAAACATTCAATGCCCTCTAGGGTGGCCTTAAAATGGAGAAAACATGATGCATGGCACCATGTAGGCTGCCCTACATGCTAGAAAACTCTCTAGGTGCCTCAGCGCGTGCAGCTGCCCCTCAGACAGCCTGAGTCCGCCACTTGCATGTAGCACATACTGACAACACAACAGGCTCCAAATCACAAATCACAGCCAATAGGCTGATCTGATGGAGTTCTGTACCTCCAAAGCTGCCTCAGACTCTTCCAGTGAGGCCTGTAACTCTTCTTTCTCCATCTCAATCTTCTTCTTTGCTTTCTGGAGCTCGTGGACACTTTTACCTCCATCTGAGAGCTGGTCTGTGAGGTCGGCTACCTCCTCTGTCAGACAAAGAAAAGGCACACACAAGTCTAATTGAACCATGGTTACTATTCAGCTAGTCCTTAACACCTGCTAGAGGCATCATCATCATCATACCCTGGTAGGCCTTGTTCTCCTTGCGTAGGGCCTCCAGATGCTCCAGAGACTCTTCGTGGGCCGTCTTGAGTTTGAAGAGCTCACTGGCATGTTGCCTGCTCTCCTTCTGGCTTCCTTCCACCTCGGCCACCAGCTCCTCACACTTCTGCTTCCAGTCTCCGAGCTGCTTCTCCAGGACCCGCTGCTTCTTATCCAGAACCTGACCACAGCTGCTTGCCTGGGACAGGGAACATATGCTCAAAGACAACAATAAAGGAACCCATGGTACTTCAACACTCATACAACATGTGTCCTCTCCCACCTTCTCCATGTCCATGCAGAGCTCCTCCACCTCTCCCTGCAACCTCTGTTTGGTTTTCTCCAGTGAAGAACATTTGGCTTGGGTAGCTTCCACAGCCTCCTCGGCCTCCTGAAGCCTGGCTGCCAGCTTCTTCCTGTGACACACACACACATCATTTGGACCACTGAGATACATTCAAAGAGTCAAATGTGACAGTTGACCAACAGTCACAACACAACGTACTTGGTGTCCTCTAGCTCATCTCCGTGCTGGATGGTGTCGGACTCGTGTTTGGTCCTCCAATGCGTCACCTCGCTGTTGAGTTTGGAGACGAGACGCTGCAGCTCCTGCTTGCTCTCCTGCTCCTCCTCCAGCTGCTCCTTCAGCACCTCGCTCTCCTGCCGCACTGAGCTCAGACTGCTGCTGACCGCCTGCTTACACTGGCAGCCACACCAAACACACACATGTGAATATACTGTATAGAAGGACTTTGAGTGGGAGAGCAAGGGTTTTTTAAAATGTATTTGCATACTGGATATTTTACACACACACACACACACACACACTGACCTTGACCTCCTCGTCCATTTGTTTCTTCAGGTCTTCCAGTTGGGATTGGAGTAGAGTCCTTGAGCGACTCAGCTGGCTGGCTCTGCTCTCTGCCTCCTCCATCTGTCGACTCACGTCTGCATTATCAGCTGACAGGACACACAAGGAAAGTGATTATCACCCTGTAACATTAAGCACCGTACATGTGCACAAGAAAACAAGCATCAAATGTGATTTTATTGTCTTGTAATTATTATCTCTGTTTGGTTACAGCAGCAGATGTGGATTACGTCACTGAGAAAGATAAGTAGCGAGGACTAAATGCAGTGTCAATCACTCATCTTCCAGTAAGCTACGCTCATATCTGTGTCTCTTGCATTGCTCTGTGGTCAGTAAATGAACACATTTGCTTGCCATTGGAAACAAGGTAAAAGTATTTTTTTACATCTGTCACTTCCAAGTCCCTAAACTATACAGAAGAGTGATACTATGTCTCTGCATACTCGCCAACCTTGAGACCTTAAGAAAAGGGAGGAATTCAAAACCAACGTGGGAGTCTGGCGGTCCTCCTCTGGAAAAATGTTCAGAGTTTCAGAGACTTTGTTTCCTGCATTCTGGTGACTTTGAAAATAACAAAATAATAAGTACACTGCAACAGCATTTTTATATTACACTTTTGATTTTACCTTTAACTCCCAGGAAAGAAAACAGAATAATTCTCCTCTGTGCTGTGAACTTGTCGTGTGAATCTCTGGAATAAACTAATATTCATCAGTTTTTATTTATTTTTGCTCCTGCTTGAGTATTTCTTTCTCTTAGTTCTCTCCATTTCTCTCTCCTTGTAATAATAATAATACATTTCATTTGGTGGCACCTTTCAGGACACCCAAGGACACCTTACAAAGATAAAATAATACTGGAACAGATAAAATCAGCCAGACACGACTAAAACACCAGCAGAGCGGTGAGAGGGAATAAAACAGTACCAGTGTTGAGGGAAGGACACAGACTGATGGACACTACAGTGAATAGGCCAGTTTGAACAGGTGAGTTTTGAGGTGGGATCTGAATGTTTTAAGTGTCAGACTGTCGGATGTGTGGAGGGAGGGAGCTCCAGAGCCTGGAAGCAGTGTAGCTGAAAGCCCTAGCAGCACCCATGGGTGCTGAAGCTTGAGGTGGGGGTGGTCAGAAGACCAGCTGAGGATGAACGCATGGAACGGGCTTCTCTCACTCACTGAAGGTCCTTTCAGACAGATTATTTCAGATTATTTCCAGTGGCTTGCACCGCGCCACGATGGATTTTTGCGACAACGAGCAAAGCCCAACTTCGGGTGCTGCACGCTGTGGCGAGCGAAGTTTAAACACAAGCTCAAACTGAGTTCCACCTTTCTCTGTTCTCTCATACACATGTTCTATTTTATTTAGAGGTTATGGGGTGTGAGGTGGATGTGAGGGTTGAGTAAGGTGGTTAGGGAACCATGCCAGTACAGGAATGGAGCACACTGGGGGCACACTGTTTTACAGTCAGCGTCTTCTGGGGTCCTGCATGAAATCACTTTGTTGCAGTTTTTTTCAAGAGCCATTACAAAAGCAAAAGATGGCAAACCCTGGCTCAGACACTAAAGAAACTGTACGTGAATGCGTTAGATGACTTGAACAAATAGGATCTTAAGAGCAGCTGTAATTGCCTCCGAACACGAGGAGAAATGAATATGTACCTGTGAGTCTGTTCCTGGCCACACTGAGCTCAGTCTGGGCCCTCTGCAGGTCGTCTCCTCTCCTGTTGGCGTCGGACAGCTGCTCCTCCAGCTTCTTCACCTGGCTCTCTGAGGACGTCTGCAACATAACACCAACACCCCAGCACACATTACACTCACCAGTTCAATATGTTAAAAACATTGTGACAGTGACCTACTGTAGCTTCCTGACCTTGGCTTTCTGCAGACTGTCCAGAGAAGCAGCTAGCTCGTCCACCTCCATCCTCAGGTTCTGTTTCTCCTTCTCCAGTTTGGCCCTGGTCCGCTGCAGAGCCTCACACTGATCGCTCAGCTCTGCCATGGCGTCACTGTGCCGTTTCCTCAGAGACGCAGCCAGTGCTTCTGACTGGACAGACGTCTCCTCCAGGTCTCGCCTCAGGCGCTGCAGCTCAGCCTCTCGCTTCTTGTTCACCTCCATCTGTAACTCACACACACGCTGCATGTCAATGTATGTATTTAAGGCTGCACAGCTTACTGTATGTCCTGAGGCACCCATAGGATTGTATATTGTTTGTAATTGTAAGTACTGTGTATGTCCAATGTAAACCCATCCGTGGCAATATTAGACGCTCAGAGCAACGGACATAGTATAACGGTTGGGTCCTGACCAAAAAGTCCTGACCAAGAAGTCCTGACCAAGAAGTCCTGATCAAGAAATCCTGACCAAGAAGTCCTGATCAAGAAATCCTGACCAAGGGGTCCTGACCAAGAAGTCCTGATCAAGAAATCCTGACCAAGGGGTCCTGACCAAGAAGTCCTGATCAAGTGTCTGTATATGTGATGAACTGGGAATATGAACAGGTTGATATAGTTTACCTGTGAGGCGCTGACCCCTCCTGCTTCCTCCAGTCGGTCAGTGAGATCATCCAGTTCTCTGGTCAGATCTGCTCTCTGCTTCTCAATCTGCCAAAAACAGAGCAGTTTAAGAATGGTAATAAACATTAAGTGTATAACTTGATACTAAATGTAGATGATATGATTATAAATAGTATGCTTCAATATTACGCCAGAATAAACCATTAAGACTGCTGCTGTCATAGTCACAATTTATCCCTGAGTGGACTGATCTTTTATCTGGAGTCTAAATATTCATTAACATACATATGTTCACAATTCCTTGGTCAAATGAATGTGTTGGTTGAACATTTCGACTGTATTAAACCTTCAGGCAGAAGACTTCATCTATTCTGGCCCTATTCGGCAGTCCTACCTCCTAGGACAGGATATTTGCCCACCAGGGGATCAGTATGATTGACAGCCCACAAGGGGAAGTGATCTTTCCTGGGGTCAGAGGCCAGGAGAGTAACTGGTATCCAGGTTAGCTGCTGTCACACAGTCCAAATATTATCCGTTAACTCCTGTTTCCTGTGGAAGTCAGCCCATGCTCTGTTCATCGCTAAACATCCTACAGAGCTGCTAAAGGCCCTTAAAGCTGCATTCATTGATTCTTGTTGGCTAGTTGGGGGCAGCTTAACAAGCTATAAACACCACATTGACATATTATGGCTAACATGCTAGCAAACAGTTTCCTATTAATACATGCAGAAGACACGGCACAACATTACATTGGATTGAATGGATGTTTCTGGCCACCTGCTGAAGGTTAAGTCCAATATTCACTTTCTTTTAGCTCTGTTTTGGTCTCTACCAACTCCTGGGAAAAATATTCGGCAGCTCTTTAGCTGCTAAATGCTCCACTTTGTTCACCAGGTGGTCACTAACTGTGTCTGCCTGCTGTTTGGTGATGGGCAGTGGGGTTTTTCAACACTTTTTTCGGCCCCTGCTGCTAGAAACAAGGTTGATGAGAGCCGTGAGAATGAATCAAACATTATAGTTGTGTGAAACAAAAACAACTGGCTCAATGATGCTACAATGCTCGGTACTATAGAACTGAGGGGAACTGCAGAGTGGGGTGATAAATCTGGGTTTGTCACTACATTCCACATCTTTCACATTAGTCATTTGATCCATTGTTAATATAAAAACATTATTGCAGCTTTAACTTTGGCTCTGTTTTCAGGCTTTAATAATTGTAGCCCGTGACAGGAGATGTTGACCAATCACAGGTCATTTCAGAGAGAGAGCGTTCCTATTGGCTGTGCTCCAGCTGGTGGGCGGTGCTTGGTATTTCCTCAACTGGTCTCAACAATTTTTTTAATCATATTTGCTCCATTTCTATCCACTGCCGCTTCAAATAGGTGCTTTATTTTAGCCCCAAACTCAAATACAACAATGTAATAAAAGTTTTGATTTCTCATAAATACAATACTGTTCCAGAAGAAATAAAATTACTCTGACAGAATAAAAAAAAAAGAAATCAAAGAAATATCAGCATTGTCAATATACATCTGGATCACACTCAAAATCCACACTGGCTAACCTGGTATGATTACATTTAATACAAGTTTAATACGCACATATAATAAAACTTGTTCCTTACATCAAAAGAATTACAAACTGCATAGAAATGCAAAACAAATAAAACACATGAAGCTTCAGAAATGAATGACTGATAAACTCCTCAGCAAAGTGGTCAGAGAGATCCTTCTCACGCTCAAACGTGGCACAGCACACATGGAGAGAGTTTATAATCCCGGGCCATTACACGCACAAACAGCCAGCGCTCTGTAGTTAAAAGCACTTGTTGTTTTAACGCCGATCTTTTACAGCTGTTTTAGAGGCGGCCGTAGATGTTGAGACTGGTCTGTAAAAGCTGCAGTCTCAGGCCTCCCTGATAGACACACCTCAGGCAGAACAAGGGAAAACAGATGATACTCACTGAGGGGCCCACCAGCTCCCCCCTGTGTAGAGGGTTAACACTGAGCACTCGGCTCACTCATCGCTCTCCTCCGCTCTACTGACTGAGTCAACAGCTCCTCTGGGTCAGCACCAGTCACTCCCATTCACATGCTAATAGGAAGTCAGTGCTCCCAAAGTCTCCTGAAGGAGGAGGCCGATTCATCTTGGTTTGCTCAACAGTCTGAAGGAGTAGGAGTAGGTCTCTGTTCAGTGTATGTTTGTATATGTGCTCTGTAGTATCCATCCATGTCCTCTGCCTCCTGTATGATGGAGGTTCTTCCCTGACCTCAGTGCATGGTTTATTTACTATTAATACGTTTAGGTGAGGTACCCTACCCTGAAAAGAATGTGAAAGTGTACATACTTTACCACCAAGTGTCCATTAAGCTGCATGTACACACAACTACTGTAATAGTAGAGTAGATCAAAGCTTATCCTGGAACCACTTTTGTTATATCTTAGCATTCTCCTCAGTTATTAAATTAAAATATGTAGAGGTGTTGGTAATTCTCAAACATGATCCATTCTCTGTGGATTATCCAGAGTAACTAGGACATGCTTTCCCAACAAACACACTGCTGTTGGATTTTACTGTTGAACTTTCCAAAGCTGTGAGCACCACAAATAAAATGACATTCATCTCCGTTGTACTCAGCCAGAGGAAGGCATGTCAGTGATGCAAATAAAAACCCAAACTATCTGCATGGCCAGAGAATATGTTTTTTATTAATTTGGTTGAACTGAGGCTTTATTAACTCTCATTCTTTGGTGAATTATTCCAATATGGCGAACATGTTTGCAAACAGTTGCCATCCAGCAGACACTGAGCAACATGAGCAAGTAATTGGAGTAGTTTTTCTGACAATCTGATAAATGAAATGAGGTCCAAAATTCTCTCTAATTTTAGCTCTGTTTTTGGTCTCCACCAACTCCTAGGGGAAATATCAGTCCCTTTAGCAAACTGGGTGCTCCACTTTATCTAATGTTCCCCAGCTAGCTGCTAACTTTGTCTGCCGTCTGGTGCTGGACAGAAAGCGTACAACTGGTTGAAAATAGCAGCCTGCTGTGACTGAAAGCGATGCTGACGAGCCTTGATCAAAAGAGAACAGTTTTAGGTGGGAAATCCCAAACAATGAGCTAAGAAGCTGAAGAGCTCAGTAGAGCTGAGGCCAACTGCAGAGTTGGGTATGTGGGTATGTCACACTGTCACTGTATGTCACTACTAGTGACCCCTGTCACATTACTCAAAGTCATTTGACCCATTGTTCAAATAGAAATATGAATTTGTTCACCTTTCTTTAGTACGGGTTTCAATTGAGACTTTTAGTGTCACCTGATTTAATAAGAGTCCAATTCAAAAATGTTGATGACATCTCTGTAGTTGTCTTAAAGATTACATACTGGTTGTGTGTGTGTATGTGTGTGTGAGTGTGTGTGTGTCACACACATACAGTACATGTGTGTGAGAGGGTCTGGCATTCCAGTTGGGAGAAGATCCATGGAAAGTAGTGCTGTCTGTCAGCCTGTATCTCCTGATGATATCTGCCCTGTGCGACCTGAGGAGCAGAGTCTAACAATAGGGAGCCTGTCTACAGCAGAGGTATGTTGTATCTGAGCTCCTCTGAAGGTGCAGAGGCTGCGGAACAGATAAAGACCTGCATGTCTCTGCCTGCCTCTTTCATGGCTCTGCAGCTCTGGAGACTGGTGGGGGGGGGGGGCAGCTAGCACCATTAGGAATGCCACCCAGAGTGGGGAGAAGTCTACCAAATGCGCCCTTGGGCCCGTTGTCACTCTATTCAACACTCAGGGTGAAATATGTACCTTTACCTATACATGTACTGTAACATGGAAACTACAGGCAGGACTTAAGAGGGGCGCCCAGGTTCTGTGGCTTAAATACACACACGCTTTAAGAGTGTCTTGTTTGAAACAACAAGCACTTAAAGCGTCCGCCTTGGTAGATTAGCTTCATATGAACCAGGCCTGCTGTTTTGAAAGCCTTTTACATTACAAAGAAGATGTCTTGGAAACTTTAGTCCGGTGAAAAAGGAGGTGGAAAAAAAAACGTCCTGTTCTTCCGATTTGCTTCAAGGAGCAAGGAGAGGGGATTACTAGAAACAGAAGGTGCACTGTGTGTGTGTGTGTGTGTAAGGGATAGAGAAAGATTGGGAAAAATAAGAAATAAGAAGGAAAGAAGGAGGGAAAAGGATGTTGGGGTCCCTATACGCCTCTGGGGTTGCCCTGTATGTTAACTACAAACACAAGGTCCTTCCCCCCCAGTTTATTATCACAGGTGCAGATAGTTTGGGGTGACCAGAGGCGCAGCACCAACCCCACCGGCTGCCAACAGATCAGCCATCTTTTTTCCCTCTTTCAATGGTCCCTCCAATCCACAAACAGCTCTCAACACCACTGGCCTGACTGTTAGACAGAGCTGAGCTCATCCTCTGATCTGCCCTGAAGTCTGACACACACATTTAAGGCTCATCTGCTCTTTGTTTCATCCAGGGAGAGGGGATGTTACACAGTGCCTTACAGTTGTGTACCATACCTTGGCTCTGATGGCCCGCTCTGCCTCCAGCTCCTCCTCCAGCTCCTCGATGCGAGCCTAAAGAGAGAGAAATGGATTTCAGTGAAACGGCCAAAAGAATAACAGTCTGCTTTCACTAAAATATGAAATATGACTAGAATATGTGACGTTGAGCTGTTATCCTCTGGTTTCACAGTGTCTATATCATCCTGACAGAGAACAAATGGGGCGTCACCTCCGCAGATTGTTTGCTATTTCAGGGCAGCACTTTGTGTGGTTGTGAGGCCATTTCATACTCTCTGCTTTCTTTTGGGGATTTGGCACGCCTCTGGCTTTTTCCTCAGGTAGCAATTTAGAGCAAGAATGTCCGTAGCCACCATCATTATCTGTATTCTGACCCAGGGCTGGGTCTGCTCTAGAGACAAAAAAGCATCGGTGCCATTTTCATGACATTCAAGGAATTTGTGTTATGTTTTTGCTTTCTCTTGGTTTTACAGTCCTGGCTGGAGGTCAGTGCTGCTCTTCCCAAAGCAGCACCAAGGACTGAATATACGATGTACTTCTTCAAACTATCCTCGTTTTATCTAATTCAATTTACACAGGTCATACTGTGTCCTGCTTAAATTATAATATATAGATATAGATATATGGTTATACACGTGTTTAAACAGTTTATAAATGTGTTTAAATGTACTGAATACATATAATGTATGATAACAAATACTGTGTTATAATGAGCTGTTAAGGTGTTATTAATGTGTTATTAACTGTTTACACATAGATAGTGATGGTTGTTGAAATGTACATTGATAAACACTTATTAAATGTCCTTTTATCTGCTTTATGGCATGTTATAAACCATTCATTAAATGCTTTTAAATGACAAACAGTGAGGTTATATGTTTGTAAAACAAATGAGAAATTCATTCTTAAACAGCCTTGCAAATCAAAAACACACCGGTGCTGATTACAATACTCAAAATGACTGGTAACAGTCAGGGGTGAATGTAACTAAGTACATTTACTCATGTGCTACTACATTTATTTGATGGTTATAGTAACAGTATGGCCAAATGTGGCTAACTGCTCTTAATATTATTCCATTGGATTCTGCTCCGACAGTGAAAACAATGAGAAGGATCCAACATGAATAAATCACCCACAGTGCATCTCTGTTCCACTAATCTCCTGCCAAAGCTGCATTTTGCACAGCTGATAAAAATGTATCGCTAGTTTCCCAACATGGCAGCATCCTTCCAAGTTGTGTCATGTTCTGCGTTTATCTCCAGCTTCTATCTGTGTCTCCGTGTCAGGAAGTGTGTCTGACATGGCCTCTAGCCCGGGGCAAACCACAGCAACAACACCTCCACTCACTCACTGATGTGGTGAAAGCCACTCACCGGCTACACGGCTCCCCAAAGCTCCCCAAACAGGACAGTATCACACGTTTAGAGCAGAATTAACACACGGAGAGGGGGTTATCTTGCAGTTAGTACCGTCTTTCATTCATCATTAATGCAAGGAGAGCTTGTCTAAATATTTCCAAAATGTCCCAAAAGTGGGGTCAGGCATGTCGTAGCCTAATACTAAAAATAACACATGACTTCATACTTTTCTCAACAGTATTTTTATAAGTTAAGCGCAAACAGAAAGACATAAAAAGTGAAATTAAAAACTCACATGCCAGCGAAGGACCTCTGCAGAGAGAACAGCCATGGTGAGGCAGCAGCAGCCCAACTGACTGACTGACTGACTGACTGTCCCCCACACACACACACACACACACACACACACACAGCTTCACTGTTGATCCCCTCCGGCATTTTACTGTCCACACCCCCTCATGCATGCACAGCCTTTTTCTGTCTCTCACAGTTCCCCACTCACATATCTGTTTCTTGTTAAATTCCTACTTTCCACAGCCTCAAAATAAATATTGTGGCTCTAATACAATTGTAGAAAACACAGTGTACTAACAGTGTTAAGATGTCTGAGCCAGAATGCATGGATAAATGCTGTTTGGACTACGCCATGGCAGAAAGAGTTTATACATTGATTTTGTGCACCGCTCTAAATTAAACTGATACCATTCTAAATGATCTCTCCATTTAGGAGCACTCTGTGAGTCGTGTAGGGAAATAACAACATTAGCCCTTCATTGCTGAGAATGGTTGCAGGGTTTCATCTCCATAATTGTATGTACTTAAAGTTTTACTTTTACTTTTTTCCGCTGCACTCTGAAACTATAATAATTGTCCATAAATTGCAATCAGATGTGGCCTCATAGCTGATGTCTCCTCTCTTGTGTCTGAGGGGATATTCAGGAGCGTGGGCAGTTATATCCTGTGAGATCCCTCTCCCACCCCCCCATGTCAGTCGGAGGGGAGAACAAGAACCAAAGACTTTCAAGTCCTGCCTCTTCAGCAGACACAGCATTACAGACCCCCCGCTGATGACAGTCCACCATACTGTCCACACATGCTCACAGAATTCAGGTCCCTGCGACTGGGCTGGAATCTGCTGCTTTGTTCTTTTAAATGCCTTCAGATGGCTGTGTGCAGCCTCCAGCAGTACAGTCAGTGATGACAGGTCCTGTTGACCTGGTCAGAGCCTTGTACTGTGGGTGATCAGTGTTAGAAATGATGTGATGCCTGCTCATTGTACAAGAGAGATAAAGACATTTGAATGAGATACACATGACCTTTGTCCCCCTTTTTGAGGGAGAGTTTTCAAAAATCATGCTGATTCAGACCAACAGCAGGAAATACACCATTACAATACACTCCCTGATCTGTTACAGATCCCAGTCCTGTCCCCAAATCTTCAAAGTTTCCTCCCAGGTCACTGTACCACATTGTACACAGATGAGTTCTAAAACAGCAACGCAGAGCTCGGAGGGAAATTGGTCATTTAGGGACAATATTGAACACTAGAACAAAATCAGAGAGTGTGTCTGTGAACGCCATACTGTGGTTGGCTGCTGATGGTTCAAGCCCAGTACTGTGCAGACAGTTCACTAATTTCGGAGATTATCTTATTTGCTTTTTCTTAGAGTTACATCATATCTACACAGGAAGCGTTCAGGCACGGCAACTATTAAGTGCAGGTCACAGCGCTCAGAGTCCAACACAGAATCACTGTAGTTGGACTCGTAAAGCGGAAGAAAATACACTTGAAGTGTATAAATACGTGGCCTGTGTAAATATCTGTTCTGTCAGACGTGTGTGAGACAGACGACTGAAAAACACGGCTTCAACGCCTCCTGTGTGGACACGCTGTTAGATGAGAGGACTGATATTACTCTCGTTTCTTTGTGTTAAGTATGACGCTGGAGTCAGGATGCAACTGGCTTCGCTTAGCTTAGCTTATGTTGGCTTAGCTTAGCATAAAGACTGGATGCAGGGAGAAACAGCTAGCCTAGCTCTGTCTAATTGAGGTTTATCCACCAAGAATTCCATCAGGTATGTGCTCCTAAAATTAAAAACAAATATTGCTCAGCAGTTTCCCTCTATTTCCAGTCGTTATGCTAAGCTAGGCTAACCATGTCCCAACTGACAGACCTGAGACTGATATCAATCTTCTCATCTCACTCTTGGAGAGAAAATGAATGAGTGTATTTTCTAACATATTGAACTATTCTTTTAATTGAAAGAATGCAGTCCAAATATAAGTACATTCAATCCTACACCTTTTTACTGTAGGGTGGTGCTTAAAGTTACTCATCTTAAGAAACTAGAGTATGCAGTGTTGTCAATTTTTTTCCAATGAAAGCAGCTAGCAGCATTAGCTGCTAACTAGCTCCAAATGTCCCTCAATCTAAAGAGAAAGTCCTCAACACTGACAGTCCGTCCCTTCCATGGATGTATTAAGAGAACTGGATCCAGCGTTGGAGGCGGGGCCCGTTCATTCCTATGAGAGTTGCTCAGTGGAGCATGATGCCAAAATGGCTCAACCTCCGTCTGGAAAAGTACCCGGATCTTCTGGCGATCTTCCACATCCACTGGGCCACCGGACATGTGCAGTAGCGTCCACTCGATCACATGACTCGGTCACGGCTTGGCGCTTCAGACGCGGTCTGTGTCTCATTCACATGAACGGAGGAAGGGAAATAACTTTACAACTTTTAGGACCTAATGATTTAAATAAGGACTATTAGAGTGTTCGTACTGGGGAGTTGATTCACCTCAAAATAAATGATCCTCTGAGTTACAGACGTCTCTTTCCCAATGTAAGTCTATGGGAAAAAGTCTTTTTGGGCCCAATGGCATCACGTGACGGACATAGAAGTTGCAGTACCACTGTTTGGCCACTACGAAAATTGGGATCAAAGACCGGCACTCTTCCTGGGGGGCTTGGTTCATTCAGGCCTCCCTCCGACACTCCACCAACATTATCATTATGAAGGTAAACAACCAACATGGCTGCTGTTAGTACTCACAGCTGACAGACAGGTAGGTAGACAGGCAGGTAGGTAGACAGGTAGGTAGACAGGCAGGTAGACAGACAGGTAAGTAGACAGGCAGGTAGGTAGACAGGCAGGTAGATAGACAGGTAAGTAGACAGGCAGGTAGGTAAACAGGCAGGTAGACAGGTAGGTAGGTAGGTAGACTGGTAGGTAGACAGGCAGGTAGACAGGTGGGTAGGTAGACAGGTAGGTAGGTAAACAGGCAGGAAGGTAGACAGGTAGATAGATAGACAGGCAGGTAGACAGGTAGGTAGGTAGGTAGACAGGTAGGTAGGTAGACATGTAGGTAGACAGGCAGGCAGGTAGACAGGTTGGTAGACAGGTAGGTAGACAGGCCGGTAGGTAGACAGGCAGGTAGACAGGTAGGTAGGTAGACAGGCAGGTAAACAGGCAGGTTGGTAGACAGGTAAGTAGACAGGCTGTCCAATCATTACATTCGGGCTGAATGAAATGATTTTTCTTTTTCTTGTCGTAGCGTTTGATTTATTGATTACTGTCAGGATGGAATGACAATTTCAACAAATAACCAGATTGAAGACCAACTCCAGCTTTAAGTGCAGGATAAACAACATTACATGTGTTGTTCACTGGAGAACATTTTATCTTGAGTAGAAATAAAGAACACATCTGAAGAGCTGTTATGTGTTGCAATATACTGTATGTCAATGTGAGTGTTGTGATTATAGCTTGTTGTGCTGATTCCAAACAGAAAGAAATACAATTAATGCAGCTTTAACAAGTCGATTCATCCATATTACAAAAAATACAAACATATCAAAACTTTGTATCAAAGACATAGTCCCTATAAAAGCTGTTGATGGATTATCTGCTGTTGAATTTATTGCCCTGAGTACCACAAACAAAATTCCATTCACCTCCATTTGTTTGGGTAGAAAGCAGAAGTCTTCTAACACCTCCAGCAAAACATTTGGTATAAACCAGGACCACTGAGCTTTCTCCTGTCAGATTGTGATGACCCTTTACAGCACTGTGTCTGAGTGTAACTGCTTTACAACCATGTAATAAAACCAGTGAGAGGACAGGGCTGTTGTAAGAAGATGTATCAGGACCATTACACTCCCTTCAAGCCAACTGCTTTAAATTACAGCCCACTGGAGACAAAGCTATCTCTTTGATTCTACTCAAGTTTGTGGACATATTCATGTGACCTTTACGTCACAACCAGACGTGAGTGGGTGACAGAAGAGATGGGCCGTGCAGTCAGCTGGGCTGCCTGTCCACCTGCAGAGAAGTCCATAACATATAATGGCCTCTTTGTGAGATAGGGAGAATGCCAAAGCTATAGTAAATGTGAAAACATGCCTACCCTCAAAGAGACACGGATCGTCTTTCACCCCTCCTATCAGAGACAAAGGCGCCCTTTATTGTTCCTCTAACAAACCTCTGGAGGAAACATCAGGCTCAGAGGCAACGGCAGGCCCAAGAAGCACCACCTCAACTCTGAAATCACTGTCTCCCAATGTCTCCTGTTCACTCTCCCTCTCCCTCTCAGCAGCTTCTCATCTCATTCGCTCCATCGGAGGGACAGACAAAACACATTATCTGCAACATGCACCAGTGACACATAAAAGCTCTCAGACTGGCTTGATTCTATCTGACTAAAGACACAGTAAGATTAACAAGAACAGCCTCAGTGTAAACTCCCCTGTTTGTTCACAGCTCCGTACAGAGGCAGACTAAACACTAGAGTAAATAGTGTACTGAAACCAATCTAGTCCAAACAAATAACGCTGTCCTACTCGGTGCTACAAGGCCTCTCAAAAGTCTAATCCTGAAGATGGTGTTTTAAATGGCAACATCTTTGGTGGCAGACAGTCGTTGCTGTGATTTTCCACTGCACACACCAGAAATGACTTGTTTATAATCTGTGGCCACTACTGCTGATGGGTGGTGGGGAAAACTCCACCAATTTCACACATGAAGTTCAGTTCAGTCCTCTTGAGGACAGCCAGTTCAAACAGTTGTACAATGTTTTCTGTGGCTCTGGAGGAGCTTTCCCAAGTATGATGTCAGGGAGGGTATAATTAAAGGGTAACCATACTATTTTTCAACCTGGTCCCTATTTTACTATGTTTATGAGTCTAAGTGACTAATGGAGACAACACTTTCTGAAACTGGTCCAGTATTGAGGGAGAACACTGCAATAGGCAGCCGCCAAACAGGCTGTAATGCAATCGCTCGGGGCAACTCCTCACCGTCAGTTAACGTCCACTAGAAGTGCTTGTTGTTGCCACTGATAGGCTCAGACTGTTATTAGAAGTGTCTGACAACATCATGGAGAGGACCCTACAGAGAAATTAAACCTTTGTCTTACCTTCCTCTTGATCAGGTCTGTTAGTTATTGTGTCATGTGACAACAGTGGAAACCTGAGTGAGAGTTGCTTAGTGTTATCTAAATAACTTTCAATGTCATGGCTGAATATCTAGATGATTTACACAATGTGGATGAGACAAGAGATTTCAGAACGAGACTTGTCTCCGAGCGAGACATGGTCGGACACAATAACAAACAGAAAGCTGAAGGTTTTATTTCTCTGTAGGGTTCTTTCCATGATGTTGTCAGACACTTCTACTAACCATCTGAGCCTGTCAGTGGTGAAAACAAGTACTTTTAGTGGACGTAAAATGACGGTGAGGAATTGGCCCAAGCGATTACATTGCAGCCGTTTAGTGGCTGGCGGCTGCAGCACTCTCCCTCAATACTGGACCAGTTTCAAAATTTGTCGTCTCCATTAGTCAGTTAGACACAAAAACGGGAGTAAATAGGGACCAGGTTGAAAAATACCAAAGTTATCCTTTATGGACACTATTGAGCTGGAAATATCAGATCCAGTGTTTTTGAACTTGACCCGGGTCTAAAAGTCCAGGTATCTGAGTCTCTGCTGCCTCCATTTAAACCATTCATTTTGTCTCTGGTGAGTTCCCAAACTTTATGGAACTGCAATACTAAATTGCTAGAGAACTTCATTAACAGGCAGCTGACCTCTCAATCACTAAACCAAAAGTGGAATTAATGTTGAAACACACTAAACATGTCCTGTCCATGTTGTTGTTTCAGTTATCTAATGCTACCACCAACTTTGAGGTGGAAACTTCCATGTTAGAAAAAAGAAACAACAGTGAAGCCCACATCTGAAGAATGGCTGCTGACTGCAGCTCCACCCAACTGCTCCTAGTAACTCCATCAGAGGGGAGCAGGAGATGGTTATCAGTTTGGGTGTAGTAGGCAAGTTTTAACCGTCTCCTGATAGGCATGGAGCTGTGAAGTGACTGCTCCAATCACGGAGCAGAGCCCAGCAGCTCTGTTGAAAGGCAGGAATGCATCACACCGCTCTACTGTGAGCTACAGCTGAGACCCCCGCATGTCCTTTTAGGAAGCCGAGCTTGGTCGTCTTTCCAGCCAAATATTGTAATTACTGATTAGTTACACCCTAGAAAACTTGCAATGTCACTATATGTGTTACTTTTCCATGGAGCTGCTGTGTCCAATATATCCTCAAAACATAACTAGAAGTGCTCCTGATGATTTGCACTGATTAATCCTGAAAGCCAGCTGCAGGTTGAGAAAGATTTCATCAAGGTACCCGTATTGGATGTGACGTACCTAACTGCACAGCTTGTTGAAAATGTTCACATCTCTCAAATTAGAGGCTGCAGATGGAAGGCACATACCAGTCCTGGTAGATGACTATCAACCAAAAGGGAAGGACTTTATGCATGCTACAAACAGTCTAGTCCTTCTACCAAGTACTGTGTGTGTATCAAAGCCTGATATCTCTTCTTCCTCTGTGCCATAGAGCTCTATTGTTGTCCACAAACTAAAACCACTGGGTGACATGTTCCCCACCATGAACACACACACTGTAGTTTATATTGACTCAATCCCACATACACCGTCCTGCTGCCACAAATACTCACTAGCGTACCACATGTGGATTAATCCGCTGCTGAAAATAGTCCCCAACGAATGCACTATTTCCTCCTGTTTGAATAACATTTGTTAAAAACTGCAGTGCCCAGCTGTTGTAGGAAATTGCTGAGCCCTTTTAAAAACCTAAACTTGGCCTCTTTTTGAAAATGTACATGTGACATCGAGTCCCAACAGCTGTGTGCTCCACGTGCTCCAAACTTGTGATGTACAGTTCAGGTAAATCAGACACACACAAGATTAGTGTTTCCCCCATTTTGCCTTCCGTGCCTGGCTGGCTGCCTCGTTTTTGTTGGCCACGGCCAAAGTTCAAAGTTGATCTGAACTTTGGGCCGAGTGGCGCGCTACGCTCACGCTCTGCTCGACGTAGCCTTTGGAAATAATGTGTTTCAGAGCTGAGGGGTCTTAAGATATCGTTGGCTTTGGTCTTCTTTAGTCCTTACTTGCTTTAAATGAACAAAATGTAAATGTTTACATTTTGTTTACATGTGTAAACGTCAATCAATCAATCAATCAACATGTATTTGTATAGCCCTTTACAATAACCAAAAGGTACCCAAAGTGCTTTACATTAACATCAAGAAATAACAGGAATAAAAACACAACATATCATAAAATCATAAAAAGGTACATAAAAAGCAGAGGGAAAATGTCACAGCGCTACTAGGCATTAAAAGCCAATCTAAATAAAAAAGTCTTGAGCTTAGATTTAAAGAGTACTAGGTCAGTGACAGTGCATATATCAGGGGGGAACTTGTTCCATAGTTTAGGAGCAGCGACAGCAAAAGCACAATCAATCTAGTCCAAGTCAAGTCCAAGACCAGGTCCAGTCGAGTCCGAGTCAAGACCAAGTCTAGAGAAAATCGAGTCCTGCTCAAGACCATGATCGACAATAGTGTCTTTCCAGTGCTAATATAGTGATTAATGAGTTAGGATCTATAAACAATATTGATCTTCTAACATCAAACTAATCAATACATAGAATTCAGGTTTGAGGACCGTTACAGTCTAACGTAAACCTTGAATTTGATCCGATATTTGCTACTGACCTTTCTACCTCGTGGTGTTTTTATCTGTTTATTATCATATCTGCATTAGTCCATTATTCCTCGTGAGGCAGACTCTATCTCACACGACAACACTGAGGTGAGAGAGATAGAGAGATAGAGAGAGAGAGAGAGAGAGAGAGAGAGAGAGAGAGAGAGAGACAGAGAGCGAGAGAGAGAGAGAGAGACAGAGAGATAGACAGATAGATAGATCGATAGGTAGATAGATAGATAGAGAAAGAGAGAGAGGTGTAGACGTAATACGAAAACTTTGTTTATATGTTAGAGTCCCTACTAACAGAGATAAACAGAGGGACAGCTGACTCATGAACGGGTCCAGCGCAGGTTGAACGTGCATCGACAGGTCTGTGGTATAGACAGTACGTCCGGTGTATGAAATGTCTGTATCATCACTGCGCTGCATTTTTATAAACTCTGATAATCTGGTCACGTCTCTCGTCCAGGCGGCGTCTCACTCTCTCTTCCTCTCATAGAACTACAGTTCTTTTTGTTACTGTGGTGGCCCACAGTGCATTTGGGGATATTTTACCAGTGGCACTGCACCATTGAATGCATACAGGGGAGACATTGTGTAGAACCAGGCAACATTCTGTACAACTGATCCCAAATCAGCTGCCACTTAAACAGTTCTCAATAGCCGAGACCGAGACAAGTCCGAGTCCAACAAGGCACGAGTCCAAGACGAGTGCAAGACTTGAGACCAGACTCAAGACCGATACTCAAGTACTACAGCCTGGTAATTCACACACTAGATGCATACTGTACTATGATCATGTACTATACTGCATGTGTACACAGACTAGAGGGTCTGACCTGCAGCTCCTTGCTCTTTCTCTGCAGGCCAATGTTGAGGGCCTCTTCTGCTTCTAGCTTGGAGCTGGTACTGCTGATCTCCAGGTCCTTCCTGCAGAGACAAACAGATAATAAACTCTGCATCCAAATTAAAAACCAACTCATTTTGACTGAATATAGATTTACAGTTTTTCTCATGTTTTTCAAAACAATAAGTTGAAATCTCTGAACAAGTAGTTTATTGTTCACAACAGATTAGAATTTCTCATTCATTCAAGCAAATTGCACGTGTTTTGGCACGTGTACAAAACAGTCAGTACAATAACCACTTGCACGTCTTATTGATCAAAACTGATGAGCTGATTCTCAGTGAAACTGTCGTCCTCTTCACAACTTCTAAACATCCTTTCATTGTTTGAGCCATCACGTGCAACATGAGCCATTCAATTAACAAGTCAGACATACGCGTATATTCCATAAAGATCTATGACAAGGAGGTAAGATGTTGCTGTTTTTTGGCATATACAGTATATCATTTTGTGGCAAAATTTCTGTCCATTGTTTATGACATTACATGAAAGATCAAAAGAGTTGATTTACTGACACAATAACTGGTTTAGAAGCATTAATGAAGTGTTGTGCAGACATGTAATAGAGTTGTGATGTCCCATCAAACAGTTATGATAATTACACTTAAAGGGGTTGTTTGTAAGAGTCAGAAATGTCTTGTTAACAGCGACACCTGTGGCCGTTAAGTCAACTAAAGTCAGCGTCCTTTTGCTGGCGCTTGTGCTCGCTCTACACAGACATGAACGAGCATCGCTCAACACAGTGAGGAGACACACGTCAGCTAAAAGCACAATATCACTCTATATTTCAGCTGCTTGGCAGTAATGTTAGCTGACCAGACCAAGGTCTCTCCATGAATCAATGCTGATCCTAGTGTTGGCTTTTCCTGCTTTAGCCTCCGGACCGCAGCCGGAGGGAACGGGGGAGACACCGGAGTTTTGGTCGGAGATCATAACGTTTCTCTCTGCGGAGCTCCGTCACTTCACAAGACACGGGAAACCTCTGTTGGTCTGGAGGAGCTGCAGCAGTTATTTCTGGACAAACGTCCACTGAACATTCATTCATGCACGTGAGAGGTGGAGCGAAAGAGCGAGAGCGAGCACGGTGTGTGAGTGAAGGCAGGCAGAGGAGCAGAGTACAGCAGAGACTCCGGTCCTGGAGACCAAAGCTACGGTCTCCCCCGCGTCCTCCGACCGCGGCCAACACTGTTTAACAGACGGGCTTCACTAGATACAACCAAGAGGTTTTGGTGCTTCACTGTAGTTTGTGTTGGAGTCTGAGTCTGAACAGCGTAGACACACACGAGCGCGCATGGGACACCGACCTGGATTGATTTATACGTGTAAGAAGTTACAAACAGTCCCTTTAAAGTTTAGCGAATGTTAAGACCGTTTTGAAAAATGAGCCAAAGCAACTGAGAAGAACTGTAATAAGGATTTATACTGGAAGATGGATGGTAAATACTTGCTGTGATAAAGAACGGCAATTACAGGAGACTGAAGGTTTGCAGTTTAATGTCTCTGCTGGATGTGTGATAGTGAAAAGGAGAGCCTTTCCTTAACATGCCTAATATCATCCTCACTCTCAACAATCTCCATCGACATCACAAACTTGTTCTAGAAAACACAAGCAGTCCGAGCTGACCCATCACAGAAAGATGCAAACACATTGATGTGATAAAGGCATGCAGGGTGCTTTCATATTGAAGATTTATGGATTCATTGTACGTGTTATTACCTGAATGTACTGTCTATGCTTTGGCAGCATGCTTTTTGATCCAAACATAACAGACTACAGACTGTTTGGAAAACACTGCACACCTGGTAACAAGGAGAGTCATTCCCTTTATTAATGCTCACTGAGAGAGAGGGTCTTTTGATGCCAAATAGAACAAGTTTTAACTTCATGTTGGAGATAGTACTGTTCAGTAATCAGTGTGCTCAGTGTGTGTGTGTGTGTGTGTGTGTTTGATGATGCTGCGAGGTAAAGTACAGCGAATGATTCTATTTGCTCTCATATTACTGAGGGCGGATAGCAACATGTTGGGCCGTTGTTGAATGCCGGAGCGGGTGAAGGGGGGGCGTACACCTCAAAGTGGAGGTAACTGGACTGTGGAGCAGCTATATTCCATATTATAGTCTCACAGTCCAGCCCGTCTCCCCCAGGACAGGAGCTTCATATCAGAATGTCAAGAACTTTTTGAAGTCCATCAGTTTGTCTCCTCCTGAGGTTAATACGTACAATCAGAGCAGCTCTCATTTCAGGGGGCTGTAGATAAGACCTGTTGTCACATGCATGAGTTCTAGTTCTACTAGAGAAAATCTCATAATAATCATTTGACTGTGCTCTTTTCTTTTTTTGTAGGCTAATATAAATGTTTATGAGGTAACTTTAAAGCCTACGGTAGATCATAGTTGGCATAAATGTAGACCCGAAAAGGTCTACATTTATGTTGGTGTTTTCCCTTATGATCACTGACGGTTTACTCATCATCTTTTTTTTACTGCTTCATGACTGATTACAAGTTATAGAGAATTCCACAGTACACAGCATGCTCATGGTTACTAAACCAATGCGTTATCATTTACAGTTTCTCTCGTTCGCTTTGGCTCAGTTCTTGAATTATAATTATTTTTTTCAAAACAATAAGTTCAAATCTCTAAACAAGTAGTTAACTGTTCGCAACAGATTCAAATTTCTCATTCATTCAAGCAAATTGCACGTGTTTTGACACGTGTGCAAAAGAATCAGTACAATAACCATGTGCACATGTCTTACTGATCAAAACTGATGAGTTGATTCTCAGTGAAACTGTCGTCCTCTTCACAACTTCTAAACATTCTTTCATCGTTGAGCCGTCACATGCAAAGTAATCCATTAATTTATCAAAATCTGTCGGACATACACGTACAGTATATTGCACAAATATTCATTACATGGTGTTATGTACTGTGAGGAGGTACAATTTGTTGTTTTTTGCTTAACTTAACTTATTTTTGATATAGATGTTTTTTTGTGGCAAATTTTCTGTTCACTGTATGTGACTTTTCTGTTTACAGTACATGTAACACATTGTTAGACAAATAAATGTGCTGTATACATACAAACAGGGCCTGAAATTAACACCCGCCAAATGCGGGTAAATTATTGGCAGTGGCGGGTGAAATCATCAGGACACCTGCCACTTTGGCTGGCAGGGAAAACTCTAGTGATGGGAACAGTGAACCAGTTCCTAGATGTCAGATTCCTCGGCATCTCATGCCTCCGTGACCATCGATTCCTCTTACTGATGCTTTCCCACAGTTACACATACACAATGACGCATACGCACGCTGTATCATGTTTCAGTTTGTTTTGGACTGGAGCCACGGCAGAGAGAAAAAGCTCTCAACAGCATGGCGCTACTATACCTGAGGGGACGCACCCTATTTATACCTGATAATGTGACACTGTGAACAACAAATCTGTGTTGAAATCAGCAGGATGAGAGTTAGTAACATTAGCTGTTAGCAGCCGTTAGCAGCACAATCCTGATTGGATAAATAACGGAGATACTAACATTAACGGAGGTGCCATTGAGTTATTATTATGAGATGTTCAAGCAGCAAAAATTGGGCAAAGGCAAATTACAACGTTATCATGATGTGTTCAAATGTAATCTCGTAAAATGTACCAATAATTTTTTTAATCAAAGCAAATATTAAATTAATCATAATCATTTAAATTGTGCATTTATGCAAATAACCACTATAGATGACAATAACAAAGTACAGTACAGTACTGTGTACATTACCCTCCCTCCCCCCAAAAATAGGACTCCCCCAGAAGCTATGGTGTAATTCCAACACTGTAATTTACCATGTATATAATGTTTTTTTATGTAAATATATCGAACATTGAATGACATCAGATCAAAAATGTTATTCCTTCATTTAGTGCAGAGATTTCAAAAGTGGCAGATAAAATTTCTGAGTGGCAGACAAAAGAAATACTTACTGACCACAGTGGCAGGAAGTGAAAAAAGTTCATTTCAGACCCCGCATACAAATGTGCATATTCTGTTTCTGTGTACCACAGTAGATCTATCGTTTTTCAGTAAACTTTTACCTGCTGTTGAAATGGGAATCTAAAAAGCTCAGTATGATACACAACAGCCTTCAGCTAGACAAAACTGACATTCTTGTATAGTCCAGATAGAAGTCAGTGTCAACAAAAAGTAGAACAAAAAAGTACCGTACTACTACATTAGAAACATGTCCAGGCTGACTGCCGTGGTGAAAAAAAAACACCTAAATATTTTGACCAGTAGCCTACGGCTCACACAATGACTAAACTACTTTTCATTGTAGTAGCGTTGGCCAGTTTACTGACACAATAACTGCTTTAGAAGCATGAATGAAGTGTTCTGGGTGTTACTACCTTTATAGCAGACATGCAATAGAGTTGTGATGTCCCATCAAATAGTTGTGATAATTACACTTAAAGTTTAGAGAAAGTTAAGACTGTTTAGAAAAATGAGCCAAAGTGACTGAGAAGAACTGTAATAGGAAAGAATATCAAAGAGTCTCCAGCATGCTAGCAGCTCTGTGAGGCATGCTAACAGGACAACGCTAACATGCTAATGTTGGCAAGTCAAATGTTTACCATGGTCACCATTGTAATTTAGCGTGTTAGCATGCTAACATTTGCTAATTAGCACCACTAAACACTAAATGTAGCTGAGGCTGATGGGAATGTCATTAGTTTTGCTGGTATTTTGACCTGATGATGGCGCTAGATGAAAAGTTTAGGAATCACCAAAGTTGTTACAGTTGAGGGGAGCATGAACGTCTGAACCACATTTCATGGAAATCCATCAAATAGTTGTTGAGCACATGTCTGTACAGAATTGTGTGAAGTAGATGTAGATGAAAAGTCAGGTGATCAGCAAATTTAGCACTAATCTTCTGGGACATAGATGAGTGTATAAAACTGAATAGAAATCCATCCAGTAGTTGAGATATTTCAGTCTGGAGCAAAGCGGTGGACCGACCTCGCAACAGTGATAGCTATGATTTTCACAGGAGCCAATACCAGAATTGAATTCAGCTTCAGAGCTACAGTATTTCTCTGTTGGCTCTAATAGTTGTTTAGCTGCTTGTCATGTTCTTTTCTTTTGAGAAAAGAACATGACAACCAGCTAAGCAATTACTATTTTGTTAGGCAAGCTAATAACAACTCTTGGATTTTTTTCACATACTGTAAATCTAATAATGCTAGTGTGTGTGTGTGTGTGTGTGTGTGTGTCATTGACCTTTTGATGAGGTCTTCCAGCCCACTCCTATTCTTCTCCATCCCTCCCAGACTCTCCTGTGTAGATCTGGTGTTCCTCCTGCTCTTCTCCAGCTCGCCACGCTGACGGCGCTCCTGCTCCAGCTGGTAGTCCAACTGAATACAAACAATGGAACAGGAAGGACAAGACAAGAAAATACAATCAGAATGCAATACAGCTGCAAAAGGTACAATTGAAAGTAGGGTTACATTTATTTTAACTGTTTGTGAATAAACTGAAACTGAGCTGAACTAGCTACATAAAATTACATGTATTCAATGATATGCCAAGGCCTCTTGGCTAACTGGGTTACAATTAAGTAAAAAAACATTAAGTTTCCATTCCTCATATTATTGTCTAACAGTCGGTTCATAACCACAATATTTTACAATATTACAGTATTTAATGTGTTCTGTTGGATGCAAAGGTTAGATCAATATACTGGTCTTGTACTGACCTTTAATATAGTCCAGTCAGTATAATCTACCTCTGATCTGAAGTTTAATCAATTACTCAATTATTGTAGAATTTATACTGAGTAGGAACTTGTATTATTACTGTTTAACTGTTTGTTTCTAGTTAGTGACCAGCTGGTGCGTGGACAGTGGGGCATTTAGCAACAAGAGCCGGATATTTTTCTCAGAAGTTGGAGAAAGAGGATGAATGCTAGTGTTGTGTCCTAATGTTCATGTCTGGTGGGTGCGTAAATAAACACGTTAGCCGCTAACCCCCAAAAGGCACAACTAGACCACACTGTCAACCATCATACCAAACACAACTAGACCACACTGTCAACCATCATACCAAACACAACTAGACCACACTGTAAACCATCATACCAAACACAACTAGACCACACTGTCAACCATCATACCAAACACAACTAGACCACACGGTCAACCTTCATACCAAACAACTAGACCACACTGTCAACCATCATACCAAATTAGAAGCTCCTAAGTTAAATAGTTTCCGAGTTCTGCTCCGGAAACTAAAGTGTGACACGAGAACAGACGGAAGGACGGACACGCAGAGCGCTATATACCCCCGACTACGTTGTCGTGGGGGTATAATAAAAAATAAATATTGTATATAGTATGACCATTACAGTAAATAAACATAAGTTGAGCTTACATCTTCAGCTTGCATCTGTAGCTTGGTTTTCTCTTTGGTCAGCAGGTTCACCTTCTCCTCTTCACTCTGCAGGTCTTCAATGGCCCCCTTTAGGGGGAAAGAACATGTTAGAGCCTGGGCTGCACATGTGTCCCTTAATCATTGATCCACCATAGCATTGCCTCACATCCATCTGTCTGCCACATTGGTGCTTGGAATGATAGGAGTTATTGGGTTGCAAAGAAAATGCCAGAAGTGATCCCCAGTTTGATCTGACGGATCAGAGATTTTCTCTCTGCGTTGGAACACTAAACTCACTGGTATAGCTCTAATACTAAGTCCATTCATCTTTTTTCACACGCTTCTCTTTGTATTCCAGACTACATCCATAACCTGACACATGTTCAACAAATAGTAGGAAGATAATGAGGCTCCCACAGATTACATAATGATGCAGACTGCTACTGTTGGTCAAAGCATCTGGGAGGACTTAGTGAACAGGGCCTCTTATTTCTGCCAGAGAGTGTGATGAGGTTGTTGAGGGTTAAGATTTCTTTAGATTTCAAAGCATCTGCTCTACTTTTCAGAGTGGAGAGAGCTGCGTGTCTGATGGGGAGCACATTTATCATGAGTGCCACTTTTGGCATGTCCACAGGCCATATGGTTCTATTCTCCTCAACTGATGTTTCATTTTCAGTCAAGCAGCACGTGAGGTATCCCTCTATACTCGCTGTCGATAATACTAATAAATAATCACAAATAAAGCCTAACAGCTTCACATGCTGTCTAAGTACAGGTGTAGTTCACATAGTTTATATTTTCAGCATAATATAACATATAACATAAATCTTAATTATAGCTGACGTTGTAGTGTACTGCAGTAGATTGTCAAAGTTTATTCTAGACTTTGGAAAAAAAAAATCTAAACTCAGGGTCTACTTAAAGGCTCTTTCCAGAACTTTCAACCACATATCACAGTCTTCATCAGCAAATACAGTTTGTTCTGTTGTCATGGATATCTACAGGAAGTATAGAAACTCAAAGTTACATACTTCAGTCATGTAACAACATAATACTTCAAAACTAATACAGGTTATTAGGTTAGTTGCTCATATTAGAGGTAATTTTCCTAATCATGGAGAACACTAGTCAGCCCAGGCCTGGGCAATATGGGACGGAAATTCAAGCCTTAATTCCCAATTTAAAAGGATTCTTTCCCGCAAATGCAGCAAGACTCAAACTTGATTGAAACATCTACATAGATGTTTCAATCAAGTTTAAGTCTTGCTGCATTGAAACATCTACGTGCATATATTCGCAGGGTCACGACAGTCCTTTAAACTGGATTTAGATTGGATGAGCACAGACTAACTATTCATGTCAAAGCAACTTTTTGACTGAAAATAACCTTTTTTTTTTTGCTGTGATATCTCAATTTACATGTTACACATTGTGTGAAAATATGAGTTTGAATTAATGGAATTAAAGATCCTGTAATCTCCAGAGTTTCTGATTACTAGTTCACGGTAGGATATGTTTTTACAAGTGGGCCCTGGGTTGTCTTGAATGTGCAAGAAAAATGCATGGTTAAAATATTTTGAAATCCTGCTTTGCAGATGTTTTATGAGGACAAAATGCATTCAACGTATTTGTTAGCCCTCAAGGACACATACAATGTGTGGTGAGAAACACTGAACGTAAACTTAAAGGGACTGTTTGTAACTTCTTACACGTATAAATCATTACGGATCGGTGTCCCATGCGCGCTCGCGTGTGGCTACTCTGTTCAGACAAGACTCCAACACAAACTACGCACCAAAACCTCTTGGTTGTATCCAGTGAAGCCCGTCTGTTAAACAGTGTTGGTCTATGTTACAAATTAAAGGCGTGGCATTTATCTTTTGTTTCCATTTCTGGGAAATGTAGGATCTAGTGTTTTTGTGTCTTCACCTACACTAGAGAATAAAAGTCAGGATATCTCGGCAATCTGCTGCTTCATGTTTGGCCATTCATTTTTTCATCTGTCTCTCTAAAGTCCTCCAACTTTATAGAAGTGCAATACTAAATTGCTGCAATGGCCCTTTAATACTGTATCACTGCATACTATACAGCAATATCCTATCGTGAACCTTAGCACTCTCACCTGGCTGAGCTCCACCAGATGGTCTTTCTCCTTCTGGAGCTTCTGCACAGCCTCGTCCTTCTGAAAAAGCTGTTCCAACAGCCGCCGTACTTCACTGTCTAATAACTAAAGAGAGAGAGAGAGAATGGTCATCAGCAAATCAACAAACTTTAAAAAATATTTAATTTCTGTTCTTTCTTTATATCTTATTAGATAATACATATTGTGAATCACCAAACCAAAAAGTATCAAAGTAACCTTTCTCTGCATAACATTTTGTTCTGCTAAAAAACATCTTTCTGCGATTCTGAATGTTTTCCTTGTGGGCAGGCAGCCATGACAGCTTGTGAATACAGCGGTTTCCATCTGTAGGCTCTGACTTTGCTTCATCTCCTTACATGACACAAACAGACATCATTATTTTGCCTCTCTCTTATGGACATCAAAGCTTTATTTGCATGTGATGTCCTGGCTCCTATTGTATTGTGGACATGTGGACCTAATGAGAGAAGTGTGAAATCAGTTAGAGCACTGGACTGCTAATGCAGCCCAGAAGACTGGGGGATGATATACTGTGGTATCAATTTGTACGCCTATTCTTCAAGAAGGGCAACAAATATCTGTTTTGCAATACATTTCAGAACGGACGGATATTCTGCTTTGGATCAAACACATCATATCTAGTCATAATGACTGTTATGACAGCATACCATAAATATTAGACACGGTCACGTCATTTCTTTCAAAGCTCTGTGTCAACTCATCACACAGGTCTAGTCTTGTTGCATCCACTGTGAAGGAGTCTTCTCACACTCGCCACGTGGGAGACCAATTAGCCAAGAAAACTTTCATAAAGCCAGAGGATCAAGTTCTTAAGGCTCCATACGGAATTCCTCCACACGGCTCTCAACATGGAGACAGCTGAACCGGTGGCTAGCAGCTAACAGTGCTAACAACAGCAACAGAGCAAACAGTGTTTACCTGGGGGGGGGGGCAGAGCGGTGCTATCAGTGGTAGGCTAACCGCCGCATTAGTGCAGTGCAGAGCAGTGGCCATTTGCTAGCCAGTGGGACACAACAGAGAGACTCACATGCACTAAAAGGCATGCCCAGCCGGCCTGGCTATGTAAACCAAGTACAGAGAAGCTCTGATTACAACACACACAGAAGGAGAGAGACTTCATTCTCTGCTCAGGTAGACATTACTCCTCTATATCTTTACATAGCAAACAGTTGTTTGCTGCTATATTAATGCTCTGTATCCTATAGAACCTTATAGGGCGGCTGTGGCTCAGAGGGTAGAGCAGGTTGGTTGTCCACCTATCGGAAGGTTGGTGGTTCGATCCCCGGCTCCTCAGGTCACATATCGATGTGTCCTTGAGCAAGACACTGCAACGATAACCCCATGCACAAACAGATTAAATCCACTATTTATGACCAGCTGCAGTGTATGAACACAACAGACAACTGAGTCCCCAGTTCACCTGTCCGGGAGTGTTAGCAGCCACGATGCTGCGTGTAGTGTCGTGGACACATGCAGCCAGGAAAAGGCTCCACCGCATCATTTAGTTTAGCTGCGAGGTTGTCAGGTGTGTGTCTGCCTGGCGTAACGTTAGCAAGTGTCTGACAGACCGCGTGTGTGTGGCGGCGGTGAGTGTGGGTTTGTCGGTGGCATTCTAGCTCTGAACATAGCAGTGCAGTGTGTGTACAGTTTATTTGTTGGTGAATAAATGCTACAACTCCTCAAGACCCGAGCCAAGTTCCTGTACCTGCAACACCTGCTCAGATTCCCGGTGGGCTGTTTCTCCTTTCTCTTTCAAGCCACTCCTCTGTGTTTTGCTCAGCTTTTTATTTCATTTTTAATATTTCTTTTAACTGTTTAACCGATTAATCGGTTACAATTCTTAATGACGGTTAACGGTTAAACAGTTAATTATTAATATCCCTAGAACCTAACATCATGACCCAGATCATATTAATCGGTGTGACTTTGCAGAGACTAAATCAACACCACCCTGCATCTCTGAAAACTCTTTATCACAATATGCAGTGTTGTGCGTAGGCCCACAGGACATTCTTGTGGCATTCCAGAACAGAGATAGCATCTTAATCCTTTGGTACCACCTCAATAAAACAGATAAAGAGGTTTAGTGAGGGGCCGTAATGGAAATGGCAGAGCATCCTCTGCTTGTTAGTGACTACACAGAAGAGCTGGAGCTTCATCATGGAACCGAAGAACTTGTCTCCTACAAGAGAGATCAACACATTCTCTCTCCCAACTCGTCAGATATAGCCACTTGGTCAGTGCCTCTCTGCATCGGAGACCAACGCACGGGGTAGCCTACCCATCTTGCATTACTTCTGGACGAACCAGGGACGACGTGTCAATATACGCTTGTTACCTGCATTGTGTCCTTTATAATAAATAATAAACTTCCATTTTCACAAGAAGTTAGGTTTAGGCAACACAACCATCGCAACAACTAATGCCGACCTTACACCAGATGACTTTTCAAGCAATTTCACTGTTGCAGACATCAATCGTCACAATTACTTTTGCTAGAATTACGGCACGCTCCCGTGATCTTGATCGTTTAGGATAAGGTGGTCATAAAAATCAATCCAAGCTGTCTTAAGTCAGTCTCAAACGAGGGGGTAACAGCTAGCTTGGCTCAGTCCAAAGGTAACAAAATCCTCCTACAAAATGTCAGACTTGTCCTTTTTCAGACTCTACTTTTATACAGTTAAAATATCAGGGTCAAGATTTCCTGCATCTTTAATTTGTGGTTTTTAATTTACTTAATGACATAATATTGTCAGTGCCATCAAAGTAGCAACTATCGGCCAGGGGGCTCTCCCGTGGCGAAGATCATGTAATGCTCTACCTGTTTGTCGTGCTCAGCCACAGTCAGGGTGTTCTCCAGTTCATCCAGGTCTCTCCTGAGGCTGCCACACTCGTCCTCCAGTCTGTCCCTGTGGAGGGCCAGCTGGGCCGAGCAGACCTCCTCCTCCTCCAGACGGTCCGACAGGCCTGATAGCTGCCGCTCCAGCTCCCGCTGGGCCTTCTCCAGCTGGACACAGCGCTGCTCGGATGCCTGCGCACTCTCCTGCTCCTGTAAACAGACACAAAGAGACTTAGATCTACAACTGGTAATGTCACAGTTGTCTTACATACAGTATTTCATACATTTGTAATTTTTTCCTGATAATTTTTAATATAATTTGTCATGTACGATATATTTCAGATTTACTGCTGTATTTTACACAACTTTGTGTGAATCTATGGAAACCAGTACACCTGCTTAAAGATCTAGTTTTTGTTAGTTTTCTATCACAAGGTTAGACAATAAATTCCATCTTTCAACCCATTTTTTACTATTTACAAATTTGTGATTGAGTAATTTACCATTGACAAAATTGTAATTTTTGCTTTTTTAAGCACTCAAAACAAAAAAACTCATGTTGCATTTCACTGAAATTACTAATTTGCTATATGTCATAACATAATATCCCTGTGGCATGAGTGTTTCATTTTATCCTAATATGACAATAACCGAAGAGTAAATATTCTGTAGTTTTAGTGGTTAAACAGACTAGTTCACAGAGTTAAAGGAAAGAGAGAGTGAAAATAAAATTGTAATAATTAGTAAAAGGCTAAGGATAAAACATTAATATGAAGGGATTAGCTGAATAAAAGAGTAGTTATAATGAGACACAATTTGTTAATAGAAAAAGGATCTTACCGCCACAAGATGAAACTATATCCTTTCTCAAGTCAGAATATATAATATAACATATAAATATAATATTACCCCAGCCTTCCAGATGAGTAAGCAAGCTTTAAACACTGAATTAAAACTGTTACCAGCATCAAAATGTCTGGTTGTTGCATGTTCAGTTGTCAGAATTGATATTCCATTAGCGGACTCAGGTTCTACTGGAATTACCTACAGGGTCACGACCGTCTCAGAGACACAGGTGTTTCAGTTTATTGAGTGAACGTGTTAACTAGTGACTTTCAGCTGACCGTCCATGGTTGCTCGTAGTAACTTACGCAAATGGTTGGCGTAGCTAATAAATACAGATGAGTATATATATAAAATTGATTCACATGGTTTGAATGCTTTCAACAGTTGCCGTCATTACGAGCAATCTCCACACATTTGGCTGAGAGTCACCAGTTAACACGGTCACTAGCGTAGGGTGATCATATTTTCAAACCCCAAACCGGGACCCTCAAGTGTACCTCACGTTCATGTGCGCACACGTGTTCGCGCACTTTCAGTGCATTTGTGTCTCTCTGTTGTGTCCATGAATGGTTGTGCACAAGCCCCCAGGAAAAGTGCCGGTCGTTGATCCCAACTTTCGTAGTGGCCAAACGGAGGTACTACAACTTCCGTGTCTGTCTCGTGATGCCATTGGGCCCTAAAAAACTTTTTCCCATAGCTGATCATTATTTTTTAGGTGAATCAACTCCCCAGTATGAACACTCTATTAGTCCTTATTTAAATCATTAGGTCCTAAAAGTTGTAAAACGCACTAACAGCTGAATCCAGAGTTATTTCCCTTCCTCTGTTCATGTGAGTGAGACCCAGACCCGAGTGCAAGCTGTGACGACGCCATGACGTTGGGACCCTAAGATTACCCGCCGGACGCTAATGCGCATGTTCCATGTGCCCACTGGATGCGGAAGATCGCTGGATGATCCGGGTACTTTTCCGGTCCGAAGTGGAGCCATTTTGGCTTCATGCTCCACTGAGCAACTTTCGTAGGAATGAACGGGGCCCCGCCTCCAACGCTGTATCCAGTTCTCTTTATACATCCATGGATGTGCCCCACTGGCTAGCTAATGGCCACCGCTCTGCACTCTGCTCATACGGCGGTTACCGCTGATAATGCCATCCAGAACCACGGCGTAGCGCTTCCCCCCCAGGTTAACACTGTGAGCTCTGTCAGCAATGTTGCCGTTGTTTGCACAGTTCATGCTGTTAGCACCATTAGCTGCTAGCCGCTGGCTCCATTTTAGAGCCGTGTGGAGGCAATAGATATGCTCTGAGCAGTTTCAAGGCCCTAGTATAGCCTACATGCTTCCTCGCTGGTATCGCTCACTGCAGCACCCAAATGGTCTGGAGCCATCATTAATGTTATTAAGTACACCTGTTCCTGTTCTGTTATGACCATAGACTGTATAAAACATGGACATATTTCATCCATAGGTTTCTGAAGAGCCAAAGTGAAGCTCAAAGTGGGCAGCTCCGGCTGTAGCCATCTTGGCAGTGACGACTTCGGCTAAGCCAGAAATGGGCAAAGAGGTGGAGCGTGGATGGAGCTGAGGTGGGCCAAATGAAACCTGGTTGTTGAAATACATCAACCTAGCTCAAAGCTACTAAGCTAACTAAGGCCAACAAGCTAGGCTAAGAAGCTAGGCTATATCATGGAAGAGAACGGACTATATGCTACTATGTGTAGCCGGCTAACGTTAACCCCGTGGTCTTATTGGTCCCGGTTGCCAGTTGGTATCGGTATTAACATATTTATAAAATAATAACAATGAATGAAAAAGAATTTCACTGACCGAAGGAAACTGGAGCGCAGACTTTTCAATCGGTCAATTTATTTGTTACATGAAGTCATACAAGGTCACGTTGCAGCTCCAGTGAAATGCAACCCTGTCAGCTCCTTCAATGTGTGCATGAACGTTAAACGTTATTCACCATAAAGTACACGTCTGCTCCTTTTTTCTTCGAGTCCTCTGTTCTGTCAGATCGGTTTATAGAAAAACAGTCAGGGTTGAATCCAGGATTTAGCCAAGTTTCACAGACATTATGTGGGTACGGAGGTCATCCAGCAGCAGTCCAACAGGATGCCTTGCATACAATTACTGCACAGCAAGCCACCTTATTTGTCTCATATTTGAATGAAAAATGTTCCAAAAGGTACCGCACAAACACCACAAACATACCAAGAGGTTCAGGGACTCAAATTAGCTGAGGTGACACATATAGCAGACAGCTAGCGGACATGATGGCACCCACATATCACTCAACATGGCCACGCTCTTAATTATGCACAACTTCAAGCCTTAATATAATTTAAACGTGAGTCATATACAAAATGTAGCTACCCCCCGTACAGTTGTCATGAGCGGGGAAATTAGCTGTAGAGAACAAAACTCGTTTTTGTCAGCACCAGGCTGTAAACATGTTTATTTCTGCTGTAAAGTGTGTAATTTTGGGGGTCTGTGGGGTTTGATTTGCTTTTGGAGCCAGCCTCAATTCAAGATTTCAATTTAGCAAACGTTCATGCTCAAACGTTTGGCCCTTTGGCTCCAATAGTCTTTTTTCAGAAGACAGTATGACATGTCACAGTAGGAAAAACAGGTTTACATCAAATTAATGATGGCTGAATTCCATTTAGCTGCTTGGGTTTCAGGGTCTCGTCACACTGTTGTGACTTACTGGGACCCTTGACTAGAACAGAATTGTCAACTGTCAAGTAGCACCTCTACTTTTCCTAAGTGAAAATGCTGTAAAAAGCCCAGTTGAGGTTTAGCTCTGCCAGTAGGCTACAATTAGTTTTGCTTCTGAGAAATTATACAGTAGGCCTATGTAGATACTAGTATTTACAAACCAGCAAGAGTTACCCACAGCTGCTAATCTGTGCTCCAGTGTGGTGCTATAGCTATCCCAATCCAGTTCTTCAGGTTCCGGTTCTGGTCCAGGATCTGCATGGTTTCCATTGGTTTCCTCAGAGTCTTCAGAGAGGGAGTGGCAACGCCGGTGGCTCCTCGCAGACATCATTCCTCCAGTCGATACACTCCGTTGCTTTGCAGACTTCACCTGTTTGGCAATGTGACAACTTGCCCGCCTGTTCTGACAGTGTTTCCGCACTGCTGCAAAGATGCTTACTCACTTCCCTGTCTCTTCCTTTGCTCGGTGCACAGCTGTTCTGGTTGTTCCAGGTGGGTTTCAGCAGAAGGAACAGTAAATTAACTCACTGATGCTCCAGTCAATACTCTCCCAGCAGATCCTCTCTCTCGCAACACATCAGCAGCTCTACTCACCTTTTTTTTCTCCTTCCTCACGCTACTCAATCTGTCAGTCCTTTTTTTCTCAGTCCTCTCTGTAAGCCTCTTTTTCCCCTTCTTCTCTCCTCTCAATCAACCATTCATTACGTTTCACTTTAGGGTGTGCTGATATACGCTACTCATATCCAAAGAGTCCTCCGCACATACTTCCAGCCTGCCCACAGCCTCCTACTGCTACTAGTAACCCTATTCAGGTAGTCACTGCTCTGTCCACTCTGTTTTAGCACGACGACCACCTCTCCTGCCTTCTTTCCTCACTGTCTCCTCCCCCAGAAACAGGTGGTTCTCCCCACTTTCAGGGGATCCAAAGTGTCCCACAGGGATAGAGGTTGGTGTAGGATGTCAGGTCAGGAGAAAAGCCTTTAAAGCTGTGCAGTTCTGCCACAGAAACGCAGCCCTCAGCTGTACTATCTATCAAAGCCACACGACAGAAAGACAAGAAAACAAGGGCAGTATTCCAGAGTCAAAAATGCCTTTTCTCCTCTCAGTCTACGTTATAATTGACATAAATGTTTTGTGCGCCCACGCCCACACGGTCCCCCCACAATGCCACGGCATTCATCTTAGCAAGAACAACGAGGCATATTGTGCTTTAGATTCAAGCGTGGATGTTTTTCTTGAATGAAGACCCACAAAAATTAGACTAAGCAATTCCACAGAGTTAACATCATGATGATCAAGATAGGATGGAACTTAATATTCTCATGAGAAATTTGGCCACTGCAATGTTAGTAGTATATATGAGAAATATAGTTGTAAAGAAAAACAGACTCCTAATCCTTATTGAGCAAAGAGAGGAATTGAACATTCATTATTAACCTGCACTTTGAATACTGGAACATGTTGAGAAGAATATAAATTGAATGAAAGAATGTATAATAACTTTATTGTGAGGGTCCATTCTTGACCTTTGAAACATGGAACTGCAGTTCTGGAGCTTTTGAACCATATCAAATGGTCTTCATCGGTGAGAGAGAGTTTGCTCTGGTGTCATGATGTAGATGTCCAGCTCTCCATTGTATGGCAATTCTTGTCAACAAAAAGAAAAATGAATATAATCTCAACTCAAGATCCCCCTACTACCATTTTCAGGGGGTTTCAACCTCATCTCATGGCCTTCATCATGACTGTAAGTGATGGACGTGACCTAAGTCTGACAACTGAGCATTCTCGACAAATAAACGGCAATTGCTGATGAAGACCATGATATGTGACTGAAGGCTCCAGAAAAATCTAGTGGACCTTGAGTTAATTATTTTTTGTCCAACTGAATAATTGTTGGACCTGTCCAGGGTGTACACCGCCTTTACCCAATGTAAGCTGGGATCGGCTCCAAAATCACTCACTCACTCATCACTCATCTTCAACCTCTTATCCGGGGTCCGGTCGCAGGGGCAACAGCTCCAGCAGGTGATCCCAAACTTCCCTTTCCCGGGCCACATTAACCAGCTCTGACCAGCGGGATCCCGAGGCGTTCCCAGGCCAGTGTAGAGATATAATCTCTCCACCTAGTCCTGGGTCTTCCCCATGGTCTCCTCCCAGCTGGTCGTGCCTGGAACACCTCCCTAGGGAGGCGCCCAGGTGGGCATCCTCACTAGATGCCCGAACCACCTCAGCTGGCTCATTTCAACGCAAAGGAGTAGCGGCTCTACTCAGAGGCCCTCACGGATGACTGAGCTTCTCACCCTATTTCTAAGGGAGACGCCAGCCACCCTCCTGAGGAAACCCATTCCGGCCGCTTGTACCTGCGATCTAGTTCTCTGGGTTATGACCCAGCCCTCATGACCATAAGTGAGAGTAGGAACAAAGACTGACTGGTAGATCGAGAGCTTTGCCTTCTGGCTCAGCTCTCTTTTTGTCACAACGGTGCGGTAAAGTGAATGCAATACTGCCACCCGCTGCTCCGATTCTCCGGCGCAAACAAGACCCCAAGGTACTTGAACTCCTTCACTTGGGGTAAGGACTCATTCCCTACCCGGAGTAGGCAATCCATCAGTTTCCTGCTGAGAACCATAGCCTCAGATTTAGAGGTGCTGATCCTCATCCAAGCTGCTTCTCACTCAAATCAGTATTTGCCAATCTGCTGTGTATTAAAGAAGTTACGCTGAAGAGATGCCGCAACAAAGCGATGTGAGTAAACTAGCAAGCGCACAGCAGATTTGACAATGTCCCCAGAAAATAGCCAGGCCAGTAAAAGACAAAAAATATTTTCATGAGTTTTTTTCTCGAACGTGAACGACAAATGTGTGTGTCGCAATACAGTTGGTAAAAAAAAGATGTAACTTTGATCGCCACTTCACCAAAGTCCACTGCACCTTTTCATGGGACTTTCCGGCTGGTAGCGGTCTACAAACAGAGAAGGTAAATGAGCCGAAAACAACGGTCAACAACAGTCTCTGTTTACCAAAGTGACGAAGAAAGCCAACACAGCAATAGAGGCTTCGTTTAGTGGACACATCCTAACGAAACACTAAAAGCCCTTCGCCTATGGCAGGATTGAAACAGATGCAATGAATGTGGTGGCTGAGACGTTATTAAAGGACCATTAAAGTAAGACAGAAATTATGTCTGCTATTGGTGATGTACAACTTGATGCTATGAGTAGCTCTTGGCCACTTTCATTTTGTCAAATTAGCTCAAAGAGGAAGAAAAGGTTGTAGACCCATGTTGACATGTAGAGAATGTACATATTTTAGAACATGCGATAGCCATCGACTTTATCAGAAACTGCAGACTGAGAGCCATTTGTGGCTAAAATGGAAACCATCATGCAAATGCAATGATGTGAAAATCAGAAAACTCCAGACTCCAAATTTCAGCACATTCATTGTACAGTATTTTATAGCAACAATGATTCTCACTCTAAACCAAAGTCTGTGGAAAAGCAACCATATGACCTTTCTAAATTACATAAAGCTAGAATAACACTGAATCTAAAACTGCCCAAAAGTGGACACAGCTATATGAGAAAGGATAAGCACTCTGCCAGTGCCACTGAGCCGTGGAAGACATCCAGCCACCCAAAAAAAACATGAAAACATAGGATTTCTGAGAATTCAGATTGTTTTCTTTGACAATGTGGTCTGGGTTGTTGTGTGGAGAGGCAGCACAGAGAGATCCGTTCATGTAACTCCCACTTGAGCTGGAGAAGCCAGAGACACTGAGCTGCCTCTACAGACACCACTCATGTCCAACACCAACACTCAAGGCTGCCAGTGAATCAGATATGCACTAATTCACATTTTCATCATACCAACTCTAAGACTTGGAATCATGAAACACTATAAAGGATGGCCAGTTTCCTGTTTATACTGCTGAAATTACGTCGTATTCATTAATTTACTGAGAGATCTGAATTGCGGTTGATACTGATTTCAGAGTTATAAGGTAATGTAAGGACGTGGTTACTGTAGATGAAAGCATTGCAGGAAAACTCTCAGGTTGCACAGATGATATCTGATTATGTTTGGCTGCTCTGTGCCAAATGCAACCCATATCCTGAGAGTCAGAGTACGTCTATGAGGTAGAAAACCTCAAAACCTGCCATTTAATTGCCAACTGCCTTTTAACATTCTAAAAACAAGATGAGTGATAACACCGGAGGGAAGAGGAGGTTGCGGGTTCCGTTGCAGGATGTTTTTAGTATGATAGCTACAATGCAGTCTTGTAAAAAACAACAACAAAAAAAGACTATGAGTCTGCAGCAGCTCTGTGAGGCTGTTCTTAGACAGCGGTGCTTTGAGCTAAATACTAATGCTAGTAAGGCAACATGCTCACAATGGCAATAACATGATGATGTCTAGCATGTTCACTGTCTTTGTTTGCTAGCACTAAACACAAAGCACAGATGAGGTTGATAGGAACGTCACTAGTTTTAGTGCAGCACAGTTCAAGTGGTGCCTTGGTATAATAACCAAACTGCAGCAGTGACTCTCATCTGACTTTTCAGGAATAATATCCGTAGGCCAACGAGCACTGCATACTACCTGACTCGGGAACATGAACAACATGGCGAGGCCCAAAGCCCTGCGGTAGCCTACGCCTACAGTATTCTATGGCATACAGACAGACGTTTGACATGTAGGCCTACAGGGATAGTCAAGGACAGCGAGTATAGCTGGTATCATCACCAGCAGCCAAATCTACTCTGGTGGAGTCGAGTGTATTCATTCACATTCGTATGTAGTCACAAACAGTCTCAGCTGCATGTACGTACATACAGCTACGGCCATTGTAATTGCTGGCAGTTGGTTTCTTAGAGTGTGAGGCTAGAGCTTTAGTGCAGATCCAGAGCATCAGGTGACCATAAACATCTGTACAAAATTTCATTGCAATCGATCCAATAGTTGTTGAGATATTTCAGTCTGGACTAAAGTATTGACTGAACAACCAACACTGCCATCCTTACAGTCACAGCTAAATCTGAGCAAGAAAGCTTCTTTTTTAATGATAGAGGGAAAAAACCCAAATAAACTCAAAGCAGAGCCGTCAGTAGCTTCCTATTAACCATGCAGTCAATCTGACAGACTTTCACTCCAAGTTACCCTCAAAGTTTATCTCTTCTGACCAATTTGTTCATACATTCATTTGCTTCCTTCCCCCTTGTCCCTGAACATCAAATCAGTCTTCAATTCCTCTCCTCTCTTCATCCTCCTCTCCTCCCCTCTCTGCCTTAATTCATCTCTCCCTGCCAGTCTTTTGTCCCTTAGTTTGCCTTGGGCCCCAGAAACTTCAGAGCTGGTCCAGACTGAAAGTTTTTCCACATGCAGAACTGGGGCATCTGGATAGCTCTGCAGGAACGCTACACATTTATTTCTCATTAGCAGTAATTGAGGGGTAAATAGTGGACTTCTCTCTCTGTTTAAATCCATTTGTACAAAAGATGGTTGGAACAACAGTAGAAGCAAAGAAAAATCTATTCTTTTCCCCTTTTTCTTGCAGCGGTAATCCTCTAATACCTCATTTATTTTCAATGTCTGTGTTTTTATTGGTGTTTTTGCACTGCACTTGTGAGTAGTTCATCACAAAGAGTGGGTGGTACTGTCACATCTTTTTCCTCTGGTTTTCTGAGTTTTCCCTTAGTGGCATGCTAGAAGCATTGCAATGTCGGTCAGTCAGTTCTGATGACTTTGGGGATCAGTTTTTTCATATAGTGCCACTATGAGGTTGACTTTTTTAAATTTTAGTCAAGTGTCTCAACAACTACTGGGTGGAACTTGGTGAACCCCTGATTTTTCTTCTAGCACCAACATTTTAATTTGTCCAATAATCGGTTGTACTTTGTGTTTGGTGCTAATTAGCAAATGTTATCATGCTAACGCACACAACACAACTAAGATGGTGAACACGGTAAAAATTATACCTGTTAATCATCAGTGTATTAGCATTGTCACTGCGCGAATGTTGCTTTACTAGAGTTAGCATTTAGCTCAAAGCACTGCTGCTGCCCTGTGGGTCCCACCCTCTCAAGGATAGGCATCGGGGTCGGGTGCAGACCGGGTGGAACCCATTTTTAAAAAGGGGGCCACAGAGTGTCCCAAGTGGAGCCCGCCAGGGTTGTCCCTTGTCACCGATTCTGAATGTGATTTTCATGGACAGGATCTCAAGGGAGGTTGTGTCCGGTTTGGGGACCTTAGAATTGCATCTCTGCTCTTTGCAGATGATGTGATTCTGTTGGCTCCGGACTGTTGTGGTGAAGAGGAAGCTGAGCCAGAAGGCAAGGCTCTCGATTTACCGGTCCATCTACGCTCCAACCCTCACTTCTGGTCATGAGCTTTGGATAGTAACGAAAGAATGAGATTGCGGACACAAGCAGCCGAAATGAGTTTCCTCATTCCCCATAGGATGGCTGGGCTCAGCCTTAGAGAGAGGATGAGGAGCTCAGATATCCGGAGGGAGCTCGGCATACAATCGCTGCTCCTTCACCTCTAAAGGGGCCAGCTGAGGTGGTTCCTGACAGAGCTTGAGAGGATCTGCACAGAAGAATGGCAGAAACTCCCCAAATCCAGGTGTGCAAAGCTTGTCCCAAGAAGACTGGATGCTCTAATCGCTATCAAAGGTGCTTCAACTCAGTACTGAGTAAAGGGTCTGAATACTTAAGTAAATGTGATATTTCAGTTTTTCCTTTTTAATAAATTTGCAAAAATTTCTAAAATTCTGTTTCCACTTTGTCATTATGGTGTATTGAGAGTAGATTGATGAGGGAAAAAAGTAATTTTAGTGATTTTAGCATAAGGCCGTAACATAACAAAATGGGAAAAAAGTGAAGGGGTCTGAATACTTTCTGAAGGCACTGTATGTCGTCTGGCCTGGGAACGCCTCAGGGTCCCCCAGGAAGAGCTGGAAAATGATACCGAGGAGACGGATGTCTGGAATTCCCTGCTATGCCTGCTGCCCCCGAGACCCGGCCCCAGATAAGCGGAAGATAATAGATGGATGGATGGATGGATGGATGAATGGCTGATGGATGGATGGATGGAATCATAAGATGCTTCTAGTAAACCAGAGAGTGATAGACCTACATAACACCTGGAGCCAGATGCATAAATATCTGTGTAGATTCACAACTAAAACTGTTTGTACGCACAAAGACAGAAATATGCAAACACACTATTTTCATCAGATTTATAAAGTTGCACATACGTCTGATTCTTTGTTATATATCTCAATCATTGTGGAGCTGGACACACATGCACTAATTCATCACGTTTCTGCAAACCATCATTGCAGTAAATTCTGAATCATTATCAATAAATGTCAGAATGATGATCAATAATTCATTCATAGCGCTGATGTTGAAACCGACTTTACTAAGTGCTTCACAATTCAGGATAAAGTTAAATGATCATTAACAGTGAGATGATGTACTGTATGTACGTCTGGTCTGAAGTATGCGCGAGGTGTGCACATTCTCACCGGACATTCTTCCTTTATAGATACCAGTTCATGTGTGGGAGAGTAGCAAAATGGAAACGTTTTTCTATCTCTTTTTTGGAGAAGATAGTTTGAAGAAATCCATTTTTCGCGCATTAAACAACAGTAAATTAAAAGTATGTTGGTCTGTCAGGACAGTGTTGACCTCAGGGTAGCAGTCTATTAAGGTTGATTAAGAAGCAGAAATTATTTGTAGCCCTGATGAAAGATGTGTGCGGTGTCTTCAGCCTTTAAGCACACAACGGAATAATGAAGAACGGGACAAATTTCCCCTGGAAAACTGGAAGACTTCCTACAAGCAGCAGCAGCACTAAATAGCTCTGACAAGGGGTCACATTTCTCACTGCAGTCAAATCAGAAGGGCTCCGAGGTATGAATTATGCAGGCTGATCTGTCTCCTCCACAAATTAACTTCATAATTTATGGTTGTGTAATCTAAGCAGTGAAGAAAAGAAACAGTTGGAGTCAAAGCATATCTGCATTTAAAAAAAAACAAAAAAACAAAAAAACATTTTTTGTTTGTAAAAGGGTAATAAAAAAGGAGTTATTGTTCTCAATGTACCTCCTCTGACATGAAAGACTGAGTATAAAAGAAGGATCTGGAAAAGAAAAACAGATTTGCAATGACATTAAACCCAAATTATCCCACATATTAGACTGACTTCTCATGATTTCAGTAAGGAAAAAGTACCGGTTAAGTGATTTCTGACAGTAGCTGTTTGGTTTATGATCATCAAATATGGGTCTGTGTACAGAAATCACTTAAATCACTCTGAGTCTGATAAAAAACAACTGACATACGAAGATCAACAGTGACACATGAATTTGTCATATCCAGACGGCAGTAAAATTCAGAGTGACGAGAGCCAATGTCCAGCTCCTCGAGGCGGTTTACGATGCGCTCCATCAAAGCCGTCTGAAGCGTCTGCTAAGGCACTCAGCACCAGTAATGACCAAATCCCGTGGGCAACCCTGGATCGCTTTCCACAAACATTGGCCACAGCAGTGCTGCTCCACACTCTCAATCCTCTGCCTCGAGGAGAGATTCACTTCAAAATGGGACATTGACTCACTTTTGGAAAATGAAACAATCGAAGAAGTTATCTTCACTTCCAAGACATATACATTTTTGCAAAAACTATCTATTTTATTGTCCAGTTAGACAAAAAAAAGACAGTTGCGTAAATCCAAAAGGCACACCGGCCTACCAGGAAAGTGCCCGGTATGCCAGATGGCCAGTCCAGCCCTGGTTGCCGTGGATGGGTTTATATTGTAGTTAATGGAAAGCCCGGTGCATCTCATACAGGCGCCAAGACAAAGCCTCAGTATTTAACACCCTGAGATTGAGAACGGCCTGGTTTATCGGGACTTTTTCACAGAAAACCGCTGCCTGCTTTGGTTGGAAAAATGGTTGACAAGGGTGGAGAGACTGATTTCATTGGCCTCATTTGTTATATTGTTGATTTAGAAATATTGATTAGTGCAGCTTTAAGTTCTTATTATACTGGATGAACAGTATTGTTTTACTATTGATCTCAAAAATCAGTGGTAGACTTCTCACACTTCCACTTTCGAAACACCTCCTCTCAACCAAATGGGATGTGCCACTCAAACAGTCCTTGTGGCAGTAAACCAATCAATCATACCGTGCACCTCAGGCCAGGAAACAGCATGACACGGTGCCTCACACAACTATGACAGCAGTCTCAGTAAAAACACACACTCTGTACTTGGTCTCTCAATAAAACGATCAGCTGGAAAATGGTCAACACAGCAGTAAAAAGCCACAGAGAGAAACGCAGCATTAAAACAAGCTTGAACACAGCGACTGCCATGGTGGCTGCATCTCTCCCTCTCTCCCTCTGCTAGGGTATCATTATCCACTTAATTTCATCCACCCGGGGTTGGTATAATGACCACGTTCAAAATCCCTTATCGAGCAGAAATTCAGACTGAATCACAATTCATGTGAGTTCTAAAGTATCAAGTTAGTGAAACAAAAGAGGAATGACTTTTTTTTAAGGGAAAAAATGAGAAAAGAGAAGGAGAAGCAAAGGGAGAGACGCAGCAGAGCAGAGCAGCAGACTTACAGCTCGGTATTTAGTGGCCACCTCATTCTTTTCCTTGTTAAGCTGGGTGTTCTGCTCCTCTAGCTCACGGACCTCGGAGAGGAGTCGGTCACTCTGCTCTATGGCTCTCCTCAGCTCCTCTCTCTCCCTCATCCCTGCCTGCTGTGTATCAATGTGCTGCTGCAATGGCAGAGACCCGACCTCCAACTACACTCACACAGCTCTCGCACATACAGAAAGCCTGATATTTCAGCTTGGCTGGCTGGCTCTCTGACTGAGTCTCTCACTTTTGTTCCCTTCGGTCTGGAGTCTGCACTGTACCCCCCCCCCCCCCCTCCATCCACACACCGACACTGTCAAAGAGCTCTGAAAGACATCCACGTGCACACTGCACACATTTCCTCCTGCTGGCCTTCTTTCACTAAAACAATATCAAACTTTCTTCCTGTGCTGCTGCATTGCTGCTGAGTGGTCTACAGTCAAAGGGGGAAACTATGTCTGCTGCCTCCAGCCAGGTAGATGAGAAAGAGAAGCACCATTCTTAAAAATGAAATGTACAGCACTGTAATATAAATAAACTGGGGAAAAAAAGTTCGGAAACCTGTGCACAGACAATGGAACCTGAACATGTGGGGGAATGTCATGTTCAGTGATGAGTCCAGGTTCTGTCTGCCAAAGTTTGATGGCAGGGTCAAAGTATGGAGACGACGCGGAGAACGCTATGCTGATTGTTGAACTGATGGAGTAACAGCTTTTGGTGGGGGCAGTGTCATGGTGTTGTGCGGCATCTCTCTCACTGGTAAAACAAGGCTTGTCATCATTGAAGGTCATCTCAATGCAGTGAGATATCAGGATGAGATTCTGCAGCCAGTGGTGATCCCATATCTCCACAATCTGGGACCTAACTTCATCCTCCAAGATGACAACGCTCGCCCCCACAGAGCCAGGGTTATCACAGACTACCTCCACAATGTGGGAGTAGAGAGAATGGAACGGCCCACCAAGAGTCCACACCTCAACCCAATTCAACACTTGTGGGATCAGCTTGGGCGTGCTGTACGTGTTAGAGTGACCAACACAACCACGCTGGCTGACCTGCAACGAATCCTGGTTGAGGAATGGAACGCCATCCTACAGCAACGTGTGACCAGGTTGGTGACCAGCATGAGGAGGAGGTGCCAGGCTGTTGTGGCTGCGTATGGATCTTCCACCGCTACTGAGGCTCCTGACGGTGTATTAAATG
>CAKAOH010039030.1:0-37119 GCA_916701665.1 Sebastiscus tertius
GCGTGCGTGCGTGCGTGCGTGCGTGCGTGCGTGCGTGCGTGCGTGCGTGCGTGTCAGCTTAAATACCGTAAAGATCTTTTGTGAGCCAATATTTGTTTGATGTAATGACCGCTTCTGTATGGCTGTCAATCACACTTGGCCTGGGGCAGTCAGTCACACACACACACACACACACACACACACACACACACACACACACACTCACACACACTCAGCCATATGCTTGCACAAACATGTGAAAGCATACACAAAAGGTTTTCAATAGAAAAGTTCTAGTGTGACGCCTGCTGAGGCTCAGACGTCATCTCCCACCAGACTCTTTCACTCATTCACTCTTAACACACAGCTGTCATAAGGCAGGAGGCCTCACACACACACATTTGTACCTCTATACTTGTGAGGACCCTCAATCTATGCAGACACCACCCTCATTCACCGGATTCAACTGTTATCAGGCCATTAAATAGGCGTTATCAGTCACTATAAGCACCATAGATATGGGTCAATAGGGGCCTACTAAGCCTACTACGTTGGAAAAGGGAAAGTGAAACTTAAAAGCAACACATTCTAACATGTTGAAAAACTGAATGAAACTTCACGTTTTGAACACAAACAAAAAGGCTTCTTTAGGTTTAGGCAACAAAACTACAACTTCTTTAGGTTTAGGCAACAAAACTACAACTTCTGTAGGTTTAGGCAACAAAACTACAACTTCTTTAGGGTCAGCCCTTTCTGATCTGGAACTGAAGCTGTTATATTGCTCTCTTCAAAGCCACCAGACTACATTCACAAAAACAGTAATTTTACTTCTCTGAACACAGGAGTATACATACAACTCCACATCAAAAAAAATCTGAATGAACCTTTTCAGTTATTTCCAAACTTAGCACAGCTAACGTTGACTCAGTTATTGCTAGCGTTCACATTATTCACAACCTTATTGATTAGCTTCGATTAGCGTACATTGGCAACCTACATCACTGTTTTTTCTAACAGCTGCGTTGGCGTTTCCAATTGAAAAAAAAAATGGAAAAGAACACAGGTGGACCCGCCCTTTAAAGATGGCTCTGAATTAGTCATCAAATAAATTTCTGTAGCTTTTTAATATCTTCAAATATGTAATCTTAGGCCAACCAAAAATGTACCATCATTTTTCTATTGCTAGTTTAGCCAGATAACAGTATCAAACCACTGGTTTAAAGGCGCCAGAATACAGGAAATGACATCTACTGACCCCCAGACTTCTCTAAACCCACCCTTTAAATACGGTCAAATATCAGATGATAAATAATAATAATAATTGATCTGTTAAAGAAGAAGAGGCAGCTTATGTGCATTATCCTGTTGCACCTTGTACACTGGCCTCTGCAAGTCTTCCAAGGTTTCCAGGTGTGACGTGTCTCAGCTGGTTTACATTCCAGCTCAGGTCGAGCTGTTTAATGTTTTAAATCACGACTTTAACAACCGCAAACGGCGTTAATGGGCTCTGAGCTAGTCTGAACCGCAGTGTTGACTCTGTGTGAGTCAGACGCTGAGCGTTGTGTAACCAGAGGGAAGTGACTCACCTGAGCAGGTACTGAGTTGAAAGGCCCATTCCAACATGAACCACAACTCCTTCACGCTCATTCACTTTTAAACTGCTCAGAGAGCTGCAGCTGTGTGTTGTGGCTGATTTACACTTCATTCTTCTTTTGTGTATTTGTGTGTTTGTATCGGATAAACAGATTAATATGAGTTTAAATAGTATTCAAGCATTTGTGTTTGAGTTAAATTACTCGTCAGTTTGTTGTTGCAGATTAGAGAACTAATTGATTTAGTGCTGGACATGATTAGTACATTAATCCATTTACAGAAAATTATTTGACAACAATAACCAATTAATTGCTTTATTCATTTATTAATCAGAAACTCTGAACATTCTCTGGTTGCAGCTTCTCTAATGTGAGGATTTGCTGCTTTTCTCTGTTTTATATCGCTGCAAACTTTGGTAAATCTTTAGGTTTTGATCAAGATATTTGAAGATGCCACTCCGGATTCTGAAAGAATTGGGTTGGACACTTTTTGCCCTATTTTCTGACAAGCACAACCACCATCAGAGTGACTGCAGGAGCATAATGGTGGAGCTGACGGTGCTGATGCTGTTTTATTGTTGTGTTGCAGCTGGAGATGTTCTGTGAGGTGATGACGATGGAGCAGGCTGGATATGTGATGCTGATGGACTACCTGCAGAACAACTACAGGGAGCAGCAGCAGCAGTTCATGGGTCAGGTGTTCTCCTCCTACACCGGCACCGAGGAGGTCCTCACACCAGGTACGCATCCCATATATTATATCACAGCCTGCAAGTGCCAGGTTGTCATGGCTGTTTTGAAAAGTCAACCTGTTGGTGCGTTCAGGGTCCCTCTGACATTCTACGTTCGAGAGCTGCCTGATAACCAGCAACCTTTTCATCGGAAGAAACAAATTTGTTTTATCATTTTGATAAAATCCAGTTTTGTCGATTCTTGTCTGCCTTAGCTTTTTCAACGACAGCAGCTCACAAACATCTGACTGTCCCTGAATGTACCATCAAAGAGGGTCCACCCGCTCCGAGTCGGGGTGCGGCATTCCCCCAAGGGGTTTATTTCACAATAATGACCCGCTAGCTGTACATTATCCCAATTATTACACGGCTGCCTACTTAAGAAATCAATAATTTGACACAAAAACGGTCCACCAGAGTCCGACATCAGAACTGCATCCATAGCAACGGTCTGTTATTCATAGCAACGGTCTGTTATTCATAGCAACAGTCTGCTATAAAGAAATAACAGACCGTAGAACGCTGTGATTGACCAATCAGAATCGAGTATTCAGAAAAGCCATGTAATAACACATTAATGTCTCACCTGCCTGGTTCTAGACCTCAGCGACTACGATTACATGCACAAAATATATGTAATACTGTTTACATGGCTAATGAAAATGAATATTCCACTAATATTCCCATTTACATGCAGCCTCAGATTAACATAACTGCTGGTGGACTTGTTATACCATGCGAACACAGCCTCCCTCTTTCATTCCTTCAACCACCTCCTTGAAAAGGTCGGCGTTGTGATATTTGCACTTATCAAAAAAACCTGTAGATATCCAAGTCTTTCATAGTGTTTAAAAGTAGGTGTGTTTCTCCTTCCGACCAGAAATGTGGGCTTTTCTTTTGGGCATTCATCTCTGCAAACTGTCGGCTAGTTGGTTTGTGTACAACGCACAGTGACGTAAACAGGCAAGAGGCCGTGTGTCACAAACTAACGTAAAAATGCATATTTTGAATGAGCTGTATACATGTCTGAAGAATGCTCCTAACATCTGAATAATATCAGCATATCCCACATGTTTTAATCAGAAAATGCTCCATTCAGAATAAGAGTTAATTCAGAATATCCCAAAGGAATATGCTGTTAACATGACCCCTATCAAATTCACAATATCGTCATGTTCGGCATATGAGTGTGCATGTTAACGTAGTCAGTGTGAGCCCAAGTATGAAGGAATCCCAGGTTAATGCTCATTAAATCGTGTCTAAATGGATCAGAGACAATTGGATCATGAATGATGGGTTAGAAAATGACTGAGGGACAAGAATAGAACTCCAGTGACCCAAATAAAATCCCAGTGACAGCGGGAGGAGGTCAACTTTGATTTTCACGCTGGTTGTATTGGATAATTAGTAATGAGGTGGTATTGATCGGTGGTTTTTGGGAGGGCTTGTTCTGGCAGCAGAGACCAGGACATCGTTTGGTGTTTACAGTCTCTGTATACAGCTCAGATCCTTCACTGTCAAAAGTCACCTCTAAATGTTTGTTAAGTTGATTTGTGTCGTCCTTCGATGCAGTTACACTCTCAGATTCCACTGTATATATTTACATATTTATTCTGTCTTTTTATATTATTAATATATTACACACTAACAAGCGGTGGAATGTAACTAAATACATTTACTCAAGTACAGTACTGCACTTCAGTTAAATTTTGAGGTGCGTGTACTTTACATGAGTATTTCCATTTTTTACTTCCACCACAACATTTACATTTAAAGGTTTTTCTTAAAGTTAAACGTTTTTTGCATCTCATATGTAAATATTGTACTTTTTACTCCACTACAACTATTTGAAAATTTAGAGATTTACAGATTCAGATTATTAATACAAAATATAATCAACTAATAAATTATGATATATTATTATAGATTAAACTACCAATAATATAATGTGTAATATTCTCCATTTTGCATAATGAGTACTTTTTCGTTAATACTTTTGAACTTTTACTTAATTTTATTTTTAATGTAGGACTTTTACGTATAACAGAGCGGCATTGCTACTTTTCCTTAAGTAAAAGATCTGAGTACTTCTTAAGAACTGTATTTATTACTTAATGTGTGAGCCAAATGAGTTCTCTGTGTTTCCTCTTCTTTTTAACATTAATATTCTTGTTTTTATTGTGTCGGTGGTGTAATTGTTGTAGTGATAATAGTAATAAAAGTAACTGTAGTGGAAATAGTGGTAGCAGCAGAAGCCATTAACAACAATATGTCCATTAAATAGTAAATAAAAGTCTTATTGAGGCTTTCTAAATCTTTTCTGTCATCTGATCCTTTTTTAAGGTCCTTAAATTATCACACATTGTCAGATTGAAATGTGAATACACAGCCTGCTGTATATGAAACACTTTATGACTCTGTATGAGGGAAGACCAAAGTCTCCTTTTTTTTGTAAATGGAACAATCCAGCTTGGAAACAAAAGGTAAAAAATGGGATTAACCACCATCAACCGTACGGATTTATGGTCGGCAACTTTGTGGAAAATTCTCTTTTGGCTTCACCGTTCACAGCATAGATTAAAGTATTTTAATTTATAAAAAGAGAGTCTAGATGTTCAGTTCAGTTGTGTGAAAGAGGCATCTGTGTGTAGGAAATAATTTCTAGTAATGTTTAAATGTCCTTGTGTGGACTATAGTATGACTACCTCTCATGCACTTTTTAAATATATGTCTGTATTTGAGGATTAACTGAAGTTTCTTTGCCCAGCTGACGTGATTTCTGTCAGATTTTGGCCTTCACTTGATCTTATGGTGCTATTTTAATTCTGATTATTTATCAGCACTGTTGAACTGCTGAAGATCAAAGTGTCTCATCGGTGTCAGAGATGTAACTTTGGTAGATTACCACAGTGAACAAGTCAACAGGTGAATAAATGCTCCTGTGAGGTTTATACATGTGTTCTTCTGGCTCTCTCTGCCCTCTAGTGGCTCACTGTCTTTGTCACTGCTTGTATTTTCCTGGGTGGGAACATACATCCCTGAGTAAACTGAGCAGTTTTGCACATGTCTGTATGTACACCACAGATTTTATTACCACTACAGCATCTGTGACACGCAGGCGTGACGTTTCCACTTTGATCCCTCAGAGAGGACAAAGGTCAGAGGTTAGTGAGAGCTCAGAGCCATTAGAGAAGGAAATGTGTCATTGTTTATCTAGATGGAGCCTCCTCCCGTCTATTGTCATCCATCCTCAGACCCTTTTAATCTGAGTTAATCCAGACCTCAGAGTGTCTGTCATCTGCATTATCTCTGCTCCTCTAATCTCAACTCTGACCCACAATCATTGTCAGGGTGCAGGAGACTCTTAAAAACATGAAGGAACATTAAGAGCCTCCATCAACCTAATTTCACTTCTAATTGTTTGGTTTTCTAAATCAATATACACTTTTAGAATTAATTATTTATTCTGTATTTAGATTTCTATGAATTACCTTAAAGTAGCTGACAGTATTCTTTGGGTCCACATGAAAAAAATAAAAAACAACAACATAAAACAACAACAAATATACATTAAAATAAATTATAATATACATTTAAAATAATTACAATATAAATATACATTTTAAATAAACTATAATAAATATACATTTTAAATAAATACAAATTTAAATAAATTATAATATTCTAATAAAATAAACAACAACAACAACATAAAACAACAACAACAAATATACATTTTAAATAAAGTAGAATAAATATAAATTTGAAATAAAGTATAATAAATATAATTTTTGTATAAATTATAATATAAATATACATTTTAAATAAAGTAGAATAAATATGCATATTAAACACTTTATAATATTTTTTATAAAAATAAACAACAACAACAAATAAACATTTTTAAATAAATTATAATAAATATACATTTTTCACAAATTGAACGTAGGATTGGGAGTGAAAGTGACGGGCCAGGATTGGCACAAAAATTAGGAATTTAGAAGAGTGTTTCCCGACCCTTTTTTTCTTAACTTGTTCTCGTCTGTCTCCTTCTGTCAGTGTGCAGTTCGGAGCCGGAGAACATCCAGGCGGTGCCCTACAACCTCAGCAGCCTGCTGGTGACGTGGGAGCGGCCCCGGGCGGTGTACGACGCCAGCATCGAGAAGTACTCTGTCACCTACCGACTGGCCAGCGTAGAAAACCCCGAGCGCTCTACATACCTGACCGATGGAGACCAGGATGTGGTGAGAGGGAGAGTCCACAAGTTCATAATATATCAATAACGATTTCCTCCAAGTAGTTAGTGATGCATTGTGTGATCAGTCTACCACCTCCATCAGGCCTCAATTAGCAGCTGTCACCAAGTTGCTCACTGAAAATCTAAATGCATGTCAGACATTGATCATAGAGCCTGACGAAACCTATTAAAACAGCCATAGACACTCAATAGCACATTGAGCTGTCTTTAAACCAGATATTTCTGTCTCACTAGTTTCTGTACAAAACCATCCAACACTTTATTAAAATACAGAGCTCTGACCAAATTCAGATTCAGATTCCTTTATTTTGCATTAGATTGGTATAAGATGGAAATTTGTCTTTGGCACGGGCATATAAGACAACACAACAATACACACTTATGCATCCTGAAATCTTAAAGTGACCAAGTGGCAGTAATAAAAGTGATGAGTGGAAGAGCAATCCACTCGTCATGTAAGTCCATCAAAACATCACAACAATGCATGACACTCTGCAATATTTACAACACAGTCTCACAGAAGTTCGTGAGATATGGTGCCTTCAAATGGGGTGGTGTTTACCGTGTTCATGAGAAGATTCCACGTGAACGCACCCCTCTTGTGGTATTCACAACCTCGTAAGATTTTCGTCAAAATTTCGTCATATATTGTTTGTCTTCGTAATTTTATATGTCTGAGGAAAATGTTGATATTCACGTCCTCATCTCTTTCCTCCGTCATTATGCTTTTGCATTTTCTACATTATGTTACCCACTTGCTAAATGTTAGCCTCTGTGGCTTCTAGACACCGACTGTTGCTTTAATATTGCCATTGCTTAGCAGCGGTGTTCTCACGACTTAACCACTTGAATGCCAAGCATATGGTGTACACGACTTCCCATGTTGTAAACACAAGCTCACGTGTTTCATTTGAAGGCACCAATAGTCACAAATTATATCTATTACATAGACACGAATTTCCCTTTTTTTATGACCCTCAGCACGACTTTCAGCAACGTATTTCTCGTGTGTTTACCAATGAATGTCCAGCAACACATGACTCACGTGTCAATTTCCGCTGCAGCCTTTTCAAAATAAAATTACTTACTGAGGTTTAGGAAAAGATCGACTTGGTTAGGATTAGGCAACAAAAATACTTAGTTAGCTTTAGGAAAAACTTGTGGTTTGGGTTCAAATAACACCAGACGTGGCGTGACTTAAGTACGGAAGTTACTTGACAAATAAATCAACATTGACTTCTGGTTTCACGCGGGACACAAACAGCGGTCTCCTGGGCGAAAGTCCGGTGTTTTCTGACCTCGATCTCCTCCCTACAGTTATTGTTTATCAGACCCAGGCCTCGCCGCACCTCTCACCAATACGTTGTTCGGAAACCTACCTATTGTTGCATTGAAGAATTTTTCGATGGTTTTGTAAACAGTCCCTGCTCTCCACTGCTTTACCACATGACAATAAAGTAACTTAAGTTCCTCATAAGTTGATGCTTATAGAAATTAACTCAACTATCTTGAAGGAAATCAACGTAAAATTGATGGTGTTATTGGAAAAATAATATGGTTCTTCAAAGCTGTTGTCATTCCTTCTCCCTCCACCAGGGGGCGATACTCGATGACCTGTTAGCCAACACCAGCTACGTGGTCCAGGTGGTGGCGGTCTGCACCAACGGTCTGTACGGACGTCTGAGCGACCTGCTGACGGTTGCCATGCCCATCGACGATCCCGGTAAGAGCGACCGTGCCCGAGACCGAGCGTAGAGTTCGGCAGATGAACTGTACAGATATTTCTCTTTACGCTGCAATATTTCTCTTCTTTTTCTTTTTCTTTTTTTTTTTTAAAGTAAAATTTAAATACAGAAAAATAATTCTCTGGCTTATTAGAGCAGAGCAGTATGACTTAAAACCTAAAGACGAAAGAGTAGAGGAAGACTAAATCTATGGAAGCCCATTCCCGACAGAAAAAAAAGAAGATAAAACAAAAACAAGAATAAAGTCCATATTATGATTTACTAAGTGTAAATTATGACTTTATAAAGTAGAAATTATAAGATAGTAAGTAAAATTCATTATCTTTTTAAATAAAAATTGCAACATTTCAACTTGACTTATACTATGTAATAATTTAATATCTCAAAATAATAGTATTATAATATAAATATATTTTATGAAAGTATTTCAGAACCATCTCATACTTATGGCTTACTATCTAACTTGTTTTTTTAAAGGCTTTGTAAATCAAAATTTTTATATCTTAGAAATTCAGTCAAAATTTGGATTTATAATCTCAAAATTGTGACTTAAAATGTCTAAAATACTTCACTTAGTATCTTATTTTTAAGTGAGAATTTTGATTTAGTAGTAGTTATTTGTCTTAGTGATTAATTATGACTTACATTATTACGTATTTTCACTCATTTCACTCCTAACATTTATTAATTTTTTTCTTTTCCTGTCAGAGATGGGCTTCTATATATAAAAAAAACAGTAATAACAAAAGGCTTTTAACACCTCGACAATCTTTAACACAACGACTGGAGGCATAAGGAGACTGCTAGCTAATATCAAAAGTGAAAAATACACTTACAATTACTTAGTTATGAAACAACAAATTTACAGGAGGGATTTCTGATATGGTTTAGCGTTAGTGGTGCAGAGAAATTCACTTCTTCTACTTGTTCTCCTTTACTGGTCTTATGTTTTATCACCAGACACATTTCTTTTCTTTTCGAAACATTTCCATCCTCTCACTCATCCTCCCTCTGAACCCTGAATGAGACGGCTGATAGATTTTTTTGTTTTTTTTCCTCTTCATTTCACTCTTCACCCTCCCTTCCCTTCACTCTGGGGTACATATTTAGAGTGTTCACACATAATGCACTGCTGTTGTTTGACTCGTCTTTTTCTATGTGTTTCACAAGTTTCTCTGTGTACTCTGCTTTCTCTATATATTTTCTAAGATGAAAGAACATGCTTGGTTTTTGGGGTCAAGGTGTATTTTCCAAAGTCGCCATCTTTGTTTTGTTTTCATTGCGTGGCGTCCTTTTCCTTCTGCCTCTCACAGTAAGAGAAATGTTTGCATGTGTGCTGCAGCATTTTGTGTAACGTGAAAGATAATCATAGTAACTTTGTATTTCAACTGAACTTTATATTAAATAAACTAATATGTCTTGTGACAAAGAAAAGAAAATACCCTGCATCCTATTTCAGTGTCAGCTTGCATGAATGGGTGTTATTCTGCAACATCTAGTAGGTTTACGAGACTGGGGTATTTGTGACACTATTGTTTGTACCACGTCAGCTATACTAACATTTCCTATCTGCACCTAAAAATATAGCAACTGTTGCCATATACTCCACAAAAGTCCAAGTACAAGATTGCATGATGGCAGCTAACAAAAGCTTTTGCTATTTAGAGTGGTCATAAAGATATATAAGCTTAGTGCTACAACAGCTCGACTAACTTATTAACACTAGACAGGACTACCGCTGTAATTATTAGCCAATTAAACCATTAGTTGATCAACATAAAATTAAATCTATGATGTTGTTCATTGATTAATACATTCATTATTTTAAATAGTAAAATTATATAACAGTTGCTTGTTTCAGCTTCAGAAATCTACAGATTTTTGCTTGTTTTTATGTTTCATATCAGAATTTATTTATATGTCTAAATATATATTAATTTGTTTGTCTTTTTATTGTTGGTTAGACAAAATAATTAATATAAAAACATCACATTGACAACTTTTTATCATAAATAATTCATACGTAAATTACAACTAAGCCATTAGATGTAAGCCATTAGATGTATCAATATAGCATATGGCATATTAGCCCTTGCATTATCAATAATAATCATATCTGTCTCTTAAATTGTGATTCGTGTATGAGTTTCTTTTAGGTTTCTTATTGTAGTTATTAGCATAATTTTTACAGGGGCTAACAACAAGTTACTTAATATTAGATTGTTACTTAGCATTCTAATTTGAATATTACTTTTAAGTTGATAGAATTGATTACATTATTTTCACATAATTTTTTTATTATAATTGACTAAAACGTTTAAACATTTAACTATCTGTTGATCCACTAATCAATTAATTAACTAATAATGTGAACACTAAACCAAGTGCTTTTCCTGTCATTTTGATTTTATTCTTCAAATATACCTCAACACAATCTTTGCATTGATTAATATAAGTTTTTAGCTACCAAACCCTGAGTAATCTCCCTCAAACCCGGTTCATTAAACTTGTAAAACCTCACCTCATGCTTCACAAACCAGTTTGATCTGGTCTCCATGATGTGTGACTTAGCCTCAGACAGGTAAGAGCCACACCACCACCTGCCCCCTGACATGCCCGCTGTGTGCTGTGCGTCTCGGCTCGGGCAACATATGTGGCATTTGCAAATAACTCTTTTTGTGAGTTTGTTTTATCCCCTGGTTTGGTTTGAATACCAAAACAAGTTTAGACAATCAGAGGAAGCAGCTGAGAGTTGTCAGTTCAAATTTGTTTTCTTGGCTCGTTTGATTTCACAAGCGGGATGAAACAGACAAATGATTAATTGCAAATGCTTTTTGTTCAAGGTTTTCTGTGTTTGCTTGTGTTTTTGGGGGAATCCATGCATGAAAGTCCGAATGTGCCTGATATGTTGCATGTTTGTGTTGTGTTTATCATGAAGCCAACATACTGCTTGAAGTGATGTGTACAACCTTTCCCTCCTTTACATTTTCTCCCATTGTCATTTCACACATTTACATCCATCAACAGCAACACATTCATACACATTTCATTATCCAGAGTATCCAGAGTTTTTAAAGTTTGGAATAAACAAAACTGAACAGAAAGTTTATCTTTTAATTTTTCTGAAACATCCAGAATCAAACCGTCCCAGGGTTTTCAAATTGTTTTACCCTTTGTCACACCTTTGTCTCTGCTTTTTGTTCATTTTCAACCTCAGGAAATTAACAATTAAACAATTAAATACAACTCAGAGAAATGTATAGATCAAAGTAGGGAAGAGTTAAATTGTGTATTCCATGAGTTTGACATTTTCTAAGAATTATTTTAGTTCTTGTTTTGACTTACTTCGTGTAACTAATGATGCAACCTGTGCCTTTTTTCCAGATGCACTGGATCCAGATTCAGACGAATTTGACGAAGAGGTAAGGCAATCTTTTATTTTTCTTCAAACACTGCAGGTCATTGTTTAGTTCAAAGTATCACTGTTATTTATCACTGTCCATAAACTCTCTCACCAACAGGACAACGAACCCATCATACCTTGGAATGAACCAGTCCAAACCGAGGATTACGATCTAGCCTGGACAACTACAAACTCACAAAGGACCACGACTTCTGGATCACCTCTTTTACCTTTACCTGGCATCAAAACCACAACGGCAGAATCTGGTCGGAGGAAAACCACCACCGATCCGGTTCCCCTGGTCAGATCCACCCAGGATGGTCAAGTCCTGAGCCAGTCTGAAGAGACAGCACACCGCAGTACCACCACACATCCACCAGAGGTCCCCCTAACACCAAAAACCAGGAAAGATGCTGACTCCAGTGGCAATGCTCCCTTTTACTCCACAACAACAACAACCAAGGAAGCCTTCATTTCTACTTCCACTACTCCTGTATACTCCAATGCAAAGACAGATGGCGTTCTTGGAGGTATCAGTCCGAAAGACACCTCTGAAAAAACAAAAGGTGTTGTTAGTACCACTACTCCTTCACTCACAAGTGCAAAAACAAAAGGTGGTGAAGGTATTTCTTCATACAGCAGCACCACCACGACCACACTGACGTCTCGTACTAGCGACGTGAGCAGCACAACAACATCATCGTCCTTCATCCAGGCCGAGACCGGCCGAGGCCTGATGCGTCCCATAAACGAAGACACCACCACTGATGGAGGTGTGTCCGCTGGACCCGGAGGTCTTCCAGCGATCCAGTCTTCGACGTCCCAACCTTCCTCCTCGGGTGAAGCTGGGCCCACAAGTCCCAGCATGCCTCATTTTTCGTCTACCGCGACCTCTGTGCTGTTGGGTGGCGTTCTCTTGCAGACCACACAGCCAATGTCCAACGGTGAGCGCCCCTCTGTCCTCCCCTCCACCTCCTCCTCTTCCTCCTCCTCCCCTCTGTGTGACACTGCGGACCCCTCCACCTGCCTGCATGACCCTCCCTCCTCGTCTTGGCCTATGTTGTCTGCCTCCGCATCGGACTCCCAGCATGTCGCTACCGCTCCGCTGTCTAGCAAAGACCCGGCTTCTCCTTCAACCCCCACGCTCCCTGCCTCCACCCTGCCTCACCTCCCTCACCCCTCACACCCCCTGTCAGGTTGGGACACTGACCCTGTGTTCCCTGGCATAGATGATAATGATAGCGATGGTGATTTGTTGTCTGGGTCTTCATCTTCGTCGGTCTCTTCAGGTGACCCGTCAGGTGACTCCTCAGTGTTTAGCGATACCCCTCCTCTCCAAACGGTGCCGGATCCGTCTGGCACCACCGCCGCCGAGCAGTCTGAATCCTCCTGGGATCCGTCACTCTCAACTCTGTCTCTCAGCCCCACCCTCCAGCCTTCAGTTCTCCTCTCTAGTGACTTCACCCTCTCTGGCACAACTCCGGGCTTGTCCCGTTCTTTCTCAGTCGGGTTTGAGGATGCAAGGTACGCCACGGGGAGCACAATAGAGTCTTTTCTCCCAGAGGTCAGCGGTGATGGGTTTCCATTAGCTAGCGACGTGGAGCCCATGTGCGGCTGTTCTCTGGAGCCGTCGGCGTCCTCATCCTGGTTGCATGCCTCTCCTCATGTACCTCTGCCGTCCTCAGCCTGGGACTCTGCTAGCTTAGAGCTGTACTCTAGCGTGGGCTTCTCTTCGGCCTCTGGTGTTGGTATAGACGGTCTTCTACGCTCTCTCTCTGTGGCGGGTTCTGATGGTCTGTCCTTAGACCAGCCTCTGCAATCCCATAGCGCTATATCCCCCTCATCGTCCTCTTCACACTCCCTCCTTCTCCAAGTCACCCATAGTGACCTGGCCGTTTCTGTTGCAGCCACAGCGTCTGGCATCGGGGATCCCTGGTTCTCGGCATCAGATGGGAACTCCGCCCTACAAACCTCTTCCCTCCCTTCCTCACCCACAGCCTCCCCCGTCACCCCCACCTCAGAAGGACAGGCGTTAGACACTAGCAGCAGTGCCTCCGGCTCGGCCCTGTTCCCTGACACCCAGGAGGGCGTAGATCAGGAGTGGGACAGGGTTCAAACCTCGGCCTCCGGAGAGATCGCGTTCCCTTATTCAACCAAAGTCACTAACACCGTTCCCCCGTCTGCGACCTCTGAGTCCGGCCAGTCCCCCGATGATTTGGAGGAACGCTCCTCAGCGTTCTATTTTGAAAGCGAGAGTGGCAGTGCCATCACTTCAGAGGTAGGAGGCACAGCGACGCCAACCATTCCTGCGGTAACCTCGGCTTCACCCTGGTCGCTGGGCGGAGAGGAGGAGAGCGGCTCGGGGCAGGGTGACAGCCTGTACGACAACGAGACGTCCTCTGACTTCAGTATCTCCGAGCGCACAGAAAGAGAGTCGGAGGAAGAGGAGCCAGTCGAAGGTAAAAAAGCCGTCCGTGTGGGGAAAACACTGCATTTCACCTGCAAAATCCCAGGAAGAGTTCTGGACATCAAACAGATGACTAATCCACCATCTATCAACAACAAAACTACATTTCATTTTCTTTCATTTTTATCTGTGAAAGCGAGAACATTCATGCATGCAAGGTAAAACATCACTCGTAACAGTCACCAAACAGGATCCAATTACCTGGATGGATGTACCATCACTATCTTCATCATCATTTGAGATCATCAATTTTAGTACCAGGCATCCATCCATTTTCTAAACCACTTATACAGTTCAGGGTTGTGAAGCGCTGGAGCCTATCCCAGCATGCATTTGCTAAGAGGTCTGGTAGGGCACCCGAGGAAGTCAGATGTGGTAGAAATGAAGAAGAAGCTCATCTGTTTCCTCCTATGAACTAAATTCATCCATCTACGTATTCAGTGAACATGTGTGCTTAGTTTCGTTAAAAACCTTTAGCTGCTTCAGTGCATTGATTAACAATACATTCACTACTATTAATCCCCTCACTATATTTTTGAGTACGCAAATGATTAATTATTATAGTAATACAGAGATTAAAGGTAGTGTGATTCATTTGAATGTTAAATGAGAGGATCAAATCTACTACATGCTGTACTATAGATCAGTGGTTCTCAACCCGGGGGTCAGGATCCCCAACAAGGTCGCGAGACAATTTCTGGGGGTCGCAACATATTTTAGACTGGGGAATGTTTTTTATACTACGTCATTGTTGGTTTCACATGGGATGCAAATTCAGGTCTCTTGGGTGGAAACCCTCTCTTTTCATCCATCATACTCGACCTCAACCCCTCAGACAGAGTTTCACACTGTCTACACTACAGTGCCTGACTTCTGCTTCTACTCCTGTCATAATTACTACGGTCGTTAAAGGTCGCTGTCGTGTTCTTTTATACCTTCTTTCAGTGATCTACCATGTGAATAGATGATAAAACCTATAGAGGGTGTAGTAGGCCCCTATTGACCCACATCTATGGGGCTTTTAGCGACTGATAATGCCTATTTAGTAGCCTGACAACAGTCTAATCGGCTGCACCAATGGCTGCCTGAAAGGTAGGAAATCTGAAAACTGATTATTTTGGGCTAAAACAGGTAAAAAAAAAACTCCAATATGGTCCTTTAAAATATTCCCAATGTAGTTCCATATCAGTGCCCCTGACATTGTGACAGCCAGATGTACAATAACAAGAACTCCATCTTCATCATTTAGTTCAACTCAATCATTTAATTTAAAATCTTTTCAGTGGGAACTTTGAGTGGGAAGTTTTGGGTCCTTAATTCTCATCAGATCTTCTTTTGAGTCAGTTTGTCTCTTCCGTTTCTGCACCAAAACGAATAACCTTTTCCATCTTCTCTCCGGGCCTTTTCTTTTTCTTTTGCCCATTATCACCACTAGTGTGTGCAGGGTTTTTGAGAGGCAGACAAAAATGTGTTGGATGGATGATTGTATGAATGGGTTTTTACTCTAAGGGTGCACAGAGTATTAAGCGCACAACAGGTGCTTTATGAACTAGTCAACAGGGCTGACATAGCCATTCACGGCTGAACTGAGTCAGTTTGTTCAGAAGAGGTAAGTTCTGACAAACAGCCTTCCAGTCAAGGTTAATCCATACTGGTGTTCTCCTTACTGGTGATCACACAATAAAGGGAGGATTCAGCAGCATCAGCTCAGTGAGGTCAGGTTCAGCCATCAGGTTTTCTTTTCACGTTATTCAAAGTTACAATAATGCCGCTTGATTGACCCCAGCTCAGCTTTGCTTGTGTGCTGCTGCAGTTTGATGAATAATCCTCTCGCTTGCTCTGTGATGGACTTTTGATTATGAGCCTTTGTGCCTCTCTGTGTTTCTTTCAAGAGGTTTGACAGGTTTGAATGTGATGAGTTTAGTGTTAGTGCAGTAGGTGGGTGAATGTGAATGTGGTGGTATATCATGTTTCATTGCTGGGCTGTTAATACAGTTCATGTTACTTTCTGAAGTAGATATTGGATATTGGAGAACATTGGAGTTTTTAGTTCTGCAAACAGTTCAAGGAGGCCAAGCTGCTCTGGAGGCAGAAATGAGCTCATCAGTTGAATTAAACATCATCTTAGGTCGTCCTGTTGCTTCTCACACGTTTTGGTGTTTGGTCCCAAGTTGTTGGGAACACCGCTAAATTCTGGGCCGAGGACACGTATGGAAAGAAAATCCCATCAGAAGGGATAAGTACTGTATTAACAGTATGGTAGCAGAATACTTTGAATTTTTTCCATGGCTTATTGGACGTAGAGCGTGCAAACCTTATTCATTAAAAGCCCTTACATACTGTAGCCTTAATATTAATCTGTAATCATATTAGAGACTTGCTAGGTCTTTGAGCTAAAGTCCCCCAAATGTAGGTATACCATGATCATGCAAAATTAAACGTGCAAATTCAGCCTTTGATTGAAATTCAGCCTAATTCTACTGTAGATTTCCGTCTTTAAATCCAACAAGGTTTCATGTTATCACTCTCACAGGATATTTCCAGTTTATTACAACTCAAGTCTTATTTTAGTAGTTTTGTCCATCAATCATAACATTCTATTACCAGGTGTATATATGAGATCTGGGAACATGGTGACATGAATCTTTCAGCCAAGAAATGTGGGTATCTAATCTGTCAGATGAAATGTGTTTAGGTTTCGAAGGCAAAAGAAACATAGATGAGCATTTTTTTAACAGACTTCATTGTGAAGCTTAATGAAATAGGCCAACAAGTAAGTTATGCAACTGTTATCATGACACTAATCACTCTGTTATTGAAATACTACAAATATCATTAATGCCATAGTCAGTAATGGGCAGAAAAATAAGTCATTAATGTTTGGTTTGGCACATATTTGGTTATTCCCTTTAAGTTGTCAGTTGTAGTAATATACTACAGTGATTTCCAACCAGGAGCATTTTTGCAATTGGCAGGAGGTTCTTGTAAAGATTGTGGAGTAGCTCAAGTAATTTAACAAAGTAAGAAATTATGATTTCATTGGGAAAAAATCCAATAATGTTAGCAAGCGATCAGGGATGTCTAAACAGTGGGTTAGGATTTAAGTGGTTAAATAAATAAATAGATAATTAAAGCTAAAAGAAATGGATACATGGTTGAAAATGGTGAAAACGTTAACGGTAATGGTTAAATGGCTGAAAATGGTAAAATAAATAAATAGATAAAAGGCTCAAAATGGTGAAAATGCTAAAAGTAATGGATAAATCTGTAAAAATGGTAAAAAAAAATAAATAAATTAGTAACTAAATAAATAAAAATGAAAACTAAAAGAAAGACATGGATACATGGCTGAAAAATGTGAAAAGGGTAGTACGAATAGTAATGAATAAATGGCTGAAAATGGTCAAAAAACTAAAAGTAAACAAATGCTAACAGTAGCAATAAGTAGTTGGAATAGTTAGCTAAAAGTAATAAGATAAATGGTTGAAATGTCCAACGTCTGCCACTCCAAGTGGTAATAGTGCGAATGCAAACTTGATCAAACTGACCTAAACATTGACAGTTCAATTATATGAAAAAAATATTGTGACACTTTTACATATTTAATAGTGTTAACTAACATCCAGTTTATAGCACCTTTTTTTATAGTACACATACTATATGTGACTTTGGCTATGCCGACGGGTTAATAGATTACATTGGTATAACCAGAGCAGCTTATCCTCTGAGAAACACAGTAATAGTAAACCTCCAGTATGCAACAGGTGATCGCTCTGACTTCTTCTCTCACCCTGCAGTAGCTTTAATTTCTATCCACCTCCGTTCTTTCTCTCCAGAAGCCAGTAACAGCAGCCATGAGTCGAGAGTCGGTTCGATCCTGGACAGAGAGGGGAAGGCTGTGGTTCCTCTGGCCGTCATCTCCACCCTCACCGTCCTCGGCCTGATCGTCCTCATCGGTATCCTCATCTACTGGAGGTCAGTGCTGCGTCTATTTGATGGTTTTGGCCTTTAGAGGGCAGAAGAAGTCCACAGTAGGCTGCCAGAAACCCAGTACTGACAAATTATTGTCTCATCAAAATATTATGGTAAGATGCTGGCATCATATGAAACTAGAAAACCTAAGGAATCTATTTGTACCAACCAGGTTATACTAGTTTATCATGAAGGAGGTTAAATAACGTTCCAAACTTGCGCTAAATTTTGGTGAGGAAAAACTGTCATGGACATTTTCAAAAGGGTCCCTTGACCTCTGACCTCCAGATATGTGAATGAAAATGGGTTCTATGGGTACCCACGAGTCTCCCCTTTACAGACATGCCCACTTTATGATAATCACATGCAGTTTGGGGCAAGTCATAGTCAAGTCAGCACACTGACACACTGACAGCTGTTGTTGCTTGTTGGGCTGCAGTTTGCCATGTTATGATTTGAGCATATGTTTTATTCTAAATGCAGTACCTGTGAGGGTTTCTGGACTATATTTGTCATCGTTTTGTGTTGTTAATTGATTTCCATTAATAAATATACACATACATTTGCATAAAGCAGCTTATAAATTATTTGCCAGATCTCCCTTTAAGGTACATTTTGAACAGATAAAAAATGATCACGATTAATCACGTTTAACTATGGACATTCATGCCGTTAATCGCTATTAAATATTTTAATTGATTGACAGCCCTAATAAAAATAAATTTAATATCACCATAAATTATAATACATTCAGACATCACCTCTTCAAGAAAGTCCCAATCAAATCCTCAAAATCAAAGCTTGTTGAGTCCTCCAGAAAAAACATCCTGTTTTCATCATTGATTTCAGTCTGTATAGGTGTCACAAATCTATCCAGTGTTTCAAAACACACACACACACGGCCTCTTCAACTCCCCCTGCCCTTCAACCCCATCATATCTCTATAATATGGGGGAGGGGAAGTGAAGTGGGGACTTTAGCCAGAATACTCTCAAATTTGTCTGAGAAGTTGAATCTCCTCAAACAGCTCAGTGTGTGTATGTGTGTGTGTTTGTTCACCAGCAGCTCCTTCACAAACAATACCTTCTGTGTTGTACTGTTGATGCGGCTGCTGGCGGGCTGAATGAAGCCTTACAGCCGCCACCGCCGTTCACTTTTGAGTGTTTTTCTTTTTATTCCTCTCTGTTGACCTTGAAAGATGCTGTTTTTCGTTTTTTATTGACACTCATTGAAACGCTGGATTTGGAGCAAACTTTCTTCGAGAATGGTTCAAAAGTTTTTTTTTTTTTTTGGTGTAAAACCTCCAAAATTTCTTTTCTTCTTGTGCTGAAAACATCCATGGCTGTGCAGTAGGAATAAAACCCTGCTTCCCACACAGACCGTGAAATAACCAACTTCAGAAATCCGATCAAGGACACGCTGTCAAACGCAGTGTAAACACTTTTAGTAATATTTTGTACATTTCTCATCTGCCGTGCCGGAGACTCAACATATTGTTCTTGTTTTGCGCTCTACTTGTTGTTGTATCTCCAAGATTGAGCAGTACTAAGCTGGTAATAATCTCGGGAGCAGGGGGATTAATCCTCGTTGAAGGATGTACCTTGGCTGCAGCGCTGCGAGCGTCCACTCAGCTCAGAGGGTCGGGGGATAGAAAAGGACATCCGCCTGATTATGTCGGACAGGAGGAAACGTGTCAGCGTCTTGTAGGGCGAGCGGCAGGAGGCCAAACTGCGCTAATCCTGCTGGTGTCGTGTCTCTTTTCACTCCCTCCTGACAACACGGTGCTCATTTGGACACTGCTGCTGTGCATTTGAGGTCAAGCAGTTTGAGGGGATTTTGGTCGACTTTACAAGTTTACAACGAGCTGAGAGATGCACAGCAAATTAGCATGTAGCTGAATAGTTTTAAAGGCATCCGATGAATTCTAACTTTATTTATGTGGCAGCTTTTCTACCAGAGGCCAGGACCGAGAACCTCTCTGAGAAAATAGTAAAAAAATCAATAAAAGAGATTCAACACAAATAAAAACACATTAATAACAACGATAGTAGGACAGAGATCTTCATTAGTCCTAATAGAGTGATACAGGAATGAATCCTAAAACCCAGAAAAGAGTTAGCATTTTAGCACTTCCACTTACCAGGACTGTCAATCGATTCAAATATTTGATCACAATTAATCGCATGATTGGCCAGGATTAATCGCGATTAATCGTGAATTAACTGCACATTTTTTATCCGTTCAAAATGGATCAATCCCATATAGTACTCCATGGATGACGTATTTCTGTAGGCCAACCAGGAAGTTATCATTGCCCTGGTTCCCTCGACAAAAAGCCAATGGGATTGTTCCATTGGGTTTTGGATTATTACGGAAAATAAACTCTGTGGCAAACAAACGTTTATGATACTTACTGGTTCTGTTCAGCAAGATAATCTCCACTAATGAACACCACTTTTATGATTTTTGAAGTCTAAATGTATTCGCCAGACGTATAAAGCTAACGTTAGGCTATAAACTAACTACACCATGGTCACATGAGCGCGAGTATACACAACGAGGCTGTAAAGGAGGACGAGTCAGCGTGATGACGTTTAGTAGTCTCATTTAGCCGCCTTTTTTAAGACACATAAAAGCTTCAAAATTCACGAATGGGATATTTTCTGACGTATTTTATATCGTAGAAGAAAACGTTGAAATCTAAAATCTTATACAGACCTTATTTCAGGCATCTAACTAAAAATCCATTCAAAAATTGACTTCCAGACGAGGGAACCGAGAAGTGCTAAAATGCCAACTCACTTCGGGGTTTTAGGACTCCTGTAACACTCGATTGGCTCTTTGTCGAGGGAACCAGGGTGATGCTAACTTCCAGGTTGGCCTACAAAAATGCGTCATCGTTGCAGCACTCTACAAAGGTTTAGATTTAACAAGAAAAAGGTTATTTCTAGAAATGTCACTTCAGATTAATTTGAATTCTTTGCACCTGCAGACAAACAGATAGTGAATGTGTTTGTTAATGAGCAGCAGCTGTTTTCCTTTTTTAGGTTGAAGTTGTCGCTGAGCTTCTTACATAAATATAATCAGATTAAGTAGTTTCAGTCTCAGTAGATAAACAAGTAGAGAACACTAAGTTGGCCAATGAACAGCAGCAGAATTACATCTTTTGACCTACAGTCTAAGCTAACGCGTCTCACAACCTCAATCTGTCATGAGACGAAGGCTGTGTCACCATGAAGAAATGTTAACAAAGTTTGAACAATGTTTGAATGAAGTGAACAAGCAGCAGCATATCTGACATTGCAGCTCGAGTATGTGAAGTATGTGTGAAGCACTTTCAGAATTGCAATTCTGGATGACAGAATAGATTTGTTGAATAAAAACTACAATATACACACATACATGTCATACTGAAATATACATACGTGTAATTTTTCTGCTCCATTTGTCTCCAGTAGGATTCAAACCTCAAACCATCTGCAGTGTCCTTACGATCCGCTGATACAAAGTGTGACTTTTAGGGCAATTAATTTACATGTCATTTAACATATCACTCAATGAATCAACACAAATACAAGACAAAATGTCACTTCTATTTATCTTATCTTTTGTCTGTTCAGCTAATCATTTAAAGTAAAGAAACAATAATGGCATTTGTCGTCTCACTTTAAAAACTCAGAAGTTCGTCAAACTCCCAACTCGTCAACACCGCCAATTGGGTGGCGCCCTTCGGCATCGGAGATCGACGCACGGCGGCACCCTTTAGCAGCAGTATGTGACGAACTGGGCTTTCAACTAACTCCAATGTAAACCCACCCGCGGCGTTACACGACCGCTGTTTGTGTCCCGTGTGAAACTAAAAGTAACGTTGACTTATTTTGTCACGTACTTTGTTAGTCGCGTGACTCATTGGTATCGTCAGTTCCGTAAGTCGCTAGTCAGTGAAGTTAACATCAATCACGGCTGTTTCCTAACCCTAACTAAGTGGTTGTGTTGCCTAAACCTAACTTCCAGTGAAAAGGGAAGTTTATTTTGAAAGGACACTGTGCATGTAACAAGCGTATATTGACACGCCGTCCCCGGTCCGTCCAAAAGTAACGCAAGAGGGGTACCCAGTGCGTCGGTCTCCGATGCTGAGGGGCGCTGACCAAGCGGCGGTATTTGACGAGTTGGGAGTGAGAATGTGTTGCAACAAAACATGTTTACTATGTGGCACACGGTCAACGTGTCCTTTTGTGTTGAAAAACTGTTGAAAATAACAATAATAATTGTCTTACACTCGTGTCACGGTAGGTGTATATCTTTGAAATGATCATTTTATTAATTTGTTCATGTAGTTATTGTTTAATTTAACAGGGACAGTGCACATTAATAAACATAAACCTTTTTTCTGGACAGACATTAGTCACCTTAAATAAGAATATGAAACTGGTATTGTAATAGTTGTAACCCACTCTACATAAAAGGGCTTTTATTCAGCCTGTTGAGCTACACAGAAATATAAACTTTGTTAGATCAATAATATAAATATATATATATTTTCTACAATTCATTGATTTGAAAATGATTTCCCATAGGGGACCAATAAAGGTATTATTTAACTTTGTCTCTTGAACAAGTTCAAGCTGTGTTCTTTATACAAAGAGAAATAAAGGAACAATAAAAAAAAAGAAAATCGGTGAAAATTAACCTCTTTAAGTGACAGAATTGATTGAAATCCTGATTAGACACTGACGAACTGAGCAGATTTGTGCGACATAGAAAATAAAATAAAACAAACAGGTCTAGATGTCTGAGCAACTTGACAAATCCAGATCCAGCTTTTAGCGGTTGAATAAACACCCGTCAGACTCGCTGAGAGAATAACCGTTTGTGTTTCCTTCAAAACACGTCTTTAATCTCAGAGCTCAACCCGTTTACTGTTTTTCTTCTTTTTTTTTTTTTTTTTGTCGGTGATAATCCCTGATGACCATTTCTGGCCGAGACAACGCAGGTTCATCAGAGGCAATCTCATCCGTTTAAAAACTTGTCAAGGATTAACAGAACATCTTTTTTCCTGTGTTTTTGGGAAGATTACGTGTATTCTCCAAAATCTGGGCTAACGCAGAGTCACATGAAAACAAAAGCATCAACCGCCTTCCAGTTGATTCTCCAGTCTCAGATTCAGTGCAGCCCGAAGCATGGCAATAATACAGATATATACTGTGTGTGTGTGTGTGTGTGTGTGTGTGTGTGTGTGTGTGTGTTTGTGTGTTTATGTGTATGTATATACACATATACTATGTGTATGTATACTACTTATATATACTATATAAGGGCTGTCAATCGATTCAAATATTTAATCACGATGAATCGCACATTTTTTTACTTTTTTTTCCTACATTTTTATCTATTCAAAATGTACCTTAAAGGGAGATTTGTCAAGTATTTAATACTCTTATCAACATGGGAGTGGGCAAATATGCTGCTTTATGCAAATGTATGTATATATTTATTATTGGAAATCAATTAACAACACAAAACAATGACAGATATTGTCCAGAAACAAATCATAACATGGCAAACTGCAGCCCAACAGGCAACAACAGCTGTCAGTGTGTCAGTGTGCTGACTTGACTGTGACTTGCCCCAAACTGCATGTGATTATCATAAAGTGGGCATGTCTGTAAAGGGGGAGACTCGTGGGTACCCATAGAACCCATTTTCATTCACATATCTGGAGGTCAGAGGTCAAGGGTAACCCTTTGAAAATGAATGTAAGTCAATGTAATGTCCTCTAAAGTGATGGAAACACAACTGTGTGTGTGTGTGTGCGTGTGTGTGTGTGTGTGTGCGTGTGCAGGACCTGTTTTCAGACGGCTCACTTCTACATCGACGAAAGTTCATCACCCAGAGTCATCGCTGCACCGTCGACTGCTGCATTAACATCTGGTACTGTAACACGCACGCACGTACGCGTGTACGCTGTTTGGGGGAATAAATAAGGGGCAAAATGTTGCATAAATAAATAAATATATAAATGCATAAATACATAAATAAATACATTTAAAAATTAATATAAAATAAACAAAAAATAAATGCAAAAATTAATAAATAAATACAAATTTAATGAAAATAAATACGTAAATAAATAAAAGGGAAAATTAAACAAATGAGTAAATAAATAAGGGAATTAATACAAAGATGAATAAATAAAGAAGCAAATTAATACAGAAATAGCAATTTATTTCACAGTTTATTTTTTATATTATTTTTGATACATTTAATGACATTTATTTATTTATTTATTTAGCGAGTCATTTATTTATTTATTTTTCTATTTTGGCAGGTTCCATCCTCCATAATCAGAGGCTAAAATAATCAAGGCAAATCAATGGCACTTGTTAAAAGCAACAACATTGTTCTGTAAACACAGATTTTAACACTGACAAAAAGTTATTTTGGACTAATCTTTTTTCTAACAGCAAAAGGACAAAAAGAAAGCTTTTTTTTTTCTTTTTACGAAAATGAAAAACCTAACTTTGACCTGAGTTTTTTTAGAGGGCTATCAATATGGACATCAAATATCAAGTTGTCCTCAAGCCAGATGCCAAATGTTCCCACTTTCCTTAAAAATCCCAATTTCTAAAATGTCTTTGATTCCTAAATTCATCCGATGTTCTAAATATGTCCTCACTTTACCAAAAAGTCTTACATTTTCTTCTACAAGAGCACACAGAGGTTCACATCTTGATGATTCTTGTCCATCAATATCAGACACCATTATATTTACTAGAACTCAATCACTTTCACATTATTTATATTTCAATAATGCAATACAACTATACAAGTATACACATTTTTAGACATTTGGAGTACCACTTCTTGTTTCTCTCCTGTGGGTAGTTCAGTGTTGTTTCCTGTTTTATCTTCCAGACGAACAAGCAGCTTTACCAGTGAAGGAGTTTGTGAAACACGTGGCCGAACTTCACGACACGCATGGCTTCCAACGAGAGTTTGAGGTACAAAAGACCGGATTGCTACAACTAAAACACATAATATTCTTGCAAATAATATCTGTACTGTCTCAAACTTGACTGTGATGTGTGTGTTTGTGTGTGTGTTTTTTACGGGGGGTTGTGTCTGATTGTCATCATGTTGCTGTCTGCATGCTGCATGATGAGCCGTGATGATGTAACACAGTTACAGCTAAGACAAAGGGCTGCAACATTACGAGACTATTTTAGATTCTCTGATCATGATTTATCAGGAATTTATTGTAATTAATAATAATAATTTACAGTGTTTTCTCTGTGAATGTTGCAGTCCTGGTCCATCTCTTTGTGTGGAGCCTTCATTGATTCATGTGAGCAGTTGTCTTTTACCTGTCGACTATCGGCAGAACAACGAGACATCAGTCACTTCATGAATCAAAGCTCCACTTTGTTTTGTTCTGAAACGGCCACTGAAGGAAAAATCAACACAAAGACAACGAGGCTACAGAGGGCTGTTCATAGACTAATTGATAAATTGAATAATTACTACTACTACTAGCACTACTAGCTACTGGCTGATAGCCAGTTGTTTGGGAACAGAGACGTTAATACATCCACCATGGTACAGGCGGACAGCATACAGCCCATAGGTGAATTATAAGATAATAAAAGTGATGAATTACAGCCAATATATCCATTATTACAGCCAGCAGGAAGCTGGCAGAACCGGATATGTCATATGAGCGTGCAGGGCGGTGCAGTCCTGTGGGTCTGATGCACGAAGCTGAACTTTTAGGACATAATGATTTAAATGAGGGCTATTTAAGTGTTTCTACTGGGAAGTTGATTTACCTCGAAAAAAATGATCCTCTGATTTACAGACGTTTCTTTTTACGTCCATGACCACAGACTCATTGGCATTTTCAGTCCAAAATAGGAGGAAAAGTAGACGTCCCCAAAAATGTAAAAACTTGAGTTTAGAAGCAGAACACCAAAATTACACTGAAATACAGAGAAATTCCCAGAATGCAGCGTGTTATGCACAGCCCATTATTCATAGAATCCTATTCATTTCTCTTTTTTAGATGAATTTGAACTTTGAATTAACCTTGTTTTTATTTGGGTTGATTTGTTTCTTTGTGTTGGCAGCAGCATGAGCTGTATTGTGTGTATTTTCTGTGTCGTCTTGTAATTTGTATTTTTGCACCTCTTTGGTTGACCGTGTTGTCATGGAAACGTCCTGGCCTGCCTGCTGCTTCCTCACCCTCATCATTAGATACTGAAGGAGAGTTACGAGGTAAGACGCTCTCCTCCATGGCGGACGCCGCTGCACTCGTAGCTATGTTTTTGTCTCGTCTTTAATGTGGAACTCTGGATATACAAACGCATGGTTTCTGTTTGACACCAGTGGAAGAAGTCATGGGTTTATTATAAGAAATGGATACTGGACTCAATAATGGAGAATAATGGCGTTATCAATAAAATTGATACGATACAAATTCATTTTGCATCCTTTAACAGTTCCATTCAAGAAATCAACGAAATCGGCAACATTTCTGCACAAACTGTAACTTCCACTGAACATTCACCAGATATTCTAAACTAACTCTCTTCTGCTCCGCTGCTCTCTCTCTCTTGCTTCACCACTCACTTCCCACGTGCACACACACTCCATAACACAAATTTTTCCTCCTCCGTCGGTCACATTCCTGTTTAGCAAGACGGGCTTCACTAGATATAACTTTTTTTTGAGCTTCCGTGGAGCTGATGTGTTGGAGTCTGAGTTGTGGTGGAGGCTGGTCATTTGTTGGCGTTTGCGGACTCCATTTCTAACTGAACATTAGCTACGGCTAAGGCACTTGCAAGCGTACATGACATCAAAAACGGGCCCAGGTTTTTCACATTAAAACCAGTCTACAGGCTGATAGAAGAAACCCAGAAAATCACGGAAGGTCTCAACCTTTAGGTTAGGTTATAATCTGTTCACACATTGGCAATAAAAAACAATTTATAAGTGTAAAAAGTTACATACAGTCCCTTTTTAAAGGCACAATGAGTAGGCTTTTCCTAAGAAAATGTATATGAAAATGGCGGACACAGTGCTGAATGCAAATGAAAATGCAAATATAGCGAGGCGAGGCACCAAGTGGGCAAAGCTCGTTCCAAAACTAGAGTGAATCTGGGGTCGGCTTTCACCCTCTGGCGAGCACCCCGACCCTCGTTAAGCCGGGGAGGGAGGGCCAACTTTGAATGTTGTGTTTACAAACCGCAACCAACAAATCCTTCTCATTGTGCCTTTAAGCTTCTTTTCTTCAATGTTTAAGCCTTTGTAGAAAAACACGTTTATATTCCTCAAAGTAAGGTATCTAAAAAGTGTCTTGGTGTCAGTTCTGAAACTCAGGTATCATATTGAAAACGATATTGGAACATTTTCAGATTATACTCAGCCCTACAGACAAGTAATATTTCACGAGTAATGTAAACTCTGAATCTGCAAAATAACCAGAAACACTGAACTGTACTCAAATACAATAACAAAACCTTTAAACTGTACTGAAGTATGTAGTTACTTCCCCAACTCTCATCTTCGGGGATTTAAGCTTTACTCTGTGTGTCTTCGTCCGTTCCTTCAGGAGATTCAGACGTGCACGGTGGACATGGGGATGACGACTGACGGCTCCAACCATCCTGACAACAAGACTAAAAACAGATACAGCAACATCCTGGCCTGTGAGTAGACTTCACAGAGTTTCACATCATAACACTACAAACAAGTTTGCAGTTCTGATGAGGGTTGGATCATTTTGTCTGAATTTGGGCTGCTGAGAACTGCAAGGTCTACTGGTGTTTGAGTCGTTGTAGTTACTTTGAGTCTCTTTGTAGTTGTTTTGCGTCTCTTTGTAATTGTTTTGTTCTTTTTATAGTTATTTTTTGTCTGTCATGTGTGTCTTTGTAGTTGTTTTTTGTCTCTCTGTAGTCATTTCAAGTCTCTGGTTATTTTGAGTCTCTTTATAGTCATTTTGAGTGTCTTTGTAGTTACTTTGTGTCTCTTTGTGGTCATTTTGCCTTTTTTATAATTTATGTGAGTCTCTTTGTGTCTCTTTGCAGCTGTTTTGCATGTTTTTGTAGGTGATTTGGTCTTTTTGTGTTTTTTTATGTCTATTGTAATCGTTTTAGGTTTCTTTGTGGTCATTTTAAGTCTCTTCCTAGTTGGTATGTGTCTGGTAGGCCCGTTCAGTAATCCATCCATGGTCCTACTGCCACAAATACTCAGTAGAGCACCAAATATGGATTAATCCGCCGCTGAAAATAGTCCCCAACAAACACAGTATTTCCTCTTGATTGTTTGATAAAAAGAACTACAGTGACCAGTTTGCTTTGCAGCTTTTTTTAAGGACATTAATGAGCCTTTTTTGTCTTAAATTAAAATATATACTGCATTTGTGGTGTTTTTGAAGATTTACATCTTGAGTAGGAACCTTTGGACTTGGAGCTGAGAGCCACAGACAGGAAGTCACAGTGTTGATAGACGTAATGACACTTAGTTGGTTTTGGTCTTTTCATGGGATTTTTTGACAATGTGAAAAATATAAAATAACCCCTGACTTATACTTTGAAATTGAAAAGAACATAAAGCGTTTTCCATATTGCTCTGATCATGCATTGCTCTTTTCTTCTTGTCTTTAACTCTCAGATGACCACAGCCGAGTGCGACTCTCGCTGCAGGCAGACAAAGACGGGAAGGCGAGGGATTACATCAACGCGAACTATGTGGATGTAAGTCACTCTCTGTTTCATTTTGAGTTCCATACAAACTGAGGCCTTCATCTTCACCCCCAGCCTCATTTCTGCATTTTGAATCTGTCAAAACGTACTATTTATCTTTATTCTCAGAACCACTCCACTTCTCCCTCTGTCTTCCTAGACTTGCTTAATTCTAAACCTATTCACGACACATGCTGTTGTTAGCAGGAACCTGCGAGGCTCTCCATTATGCACACCATATTAAAATCTCATTTCCAGTTTCCGTTTTGTGAAAGGCAGAAGCGACACAAAAAACCCCTGTGACTGTCACGGCCTCTCTAGAGAGCCGAAGTACAGGTTACAAAGTTGGTAAAAGCACGTCGAGGATCTCTCCAGCTCACACTTTTGTCTGCATCCCACAGTATGAAGGCAACTTCACGCTTGTCAGTCATGTGAAGGTTATGAAACTGTGAAAGTGAGTGATTGAATTCTGACCTCTGCAGAGAACAAGTGACACTTTCTTTCCTGTGCTGGCCTTAAAGGGGCCTTGTGGAGTTTTCTTTCAAACAAACAAAAGTAATATTAACTTTCAGTGTCACTAACCAAAATTCTCTGTGTGAATCCTTGAGCTCTAACAAATATGTTGAATATATTTATTTGCTCATAAACTTTTTTAAGTATTCTGAATTCTAATCCAGCATTGTTTGCATTCATGGGTACATCCCAAGTCTCTTATTTGTTTTTCTTATGTCGTCGCTCCTCCCTCTTCACTTGAACCGGATGTCGTTCTGGCCCTCCATCTTTAAGGCCGTTTCAAAGCTCTTATTTCTGCTCTGAGGAGCCATGAGCAAGGATACACGAAAGCAGCCTTCATCGAAGTTTTTTTACACCCGCTTATTGGATATCAGTTCGGACTGTCCATTATTTGTTTTTTATGCTTTTTCATGCTGAATGACTTCTTCTTCAGAAATTTATGAGCACAGTAGGCAGAATATTTTTGGCATCATTGGGCAAAAATCCCATAATAACCTTTCAGCATATTGTAATTCAAGTGTTCTGAGAGACTTCTGCACCTCCTCAAGGCTCTGTTTTCAGGCTTTAGAAAATCCCTCTACATCCACCGAAGAATTGATTGTGTTAATGCGTTAAAACAAATTTGCATCAACTTTGGATGGATTGCCATGAAAATGTAGTTCAGACATTAATTTTCCCCGCAGGATGAATTGTAATAACTTCCGTGTGTCCTCTGACCTTTCTTTTAGCGCCATCATCAGGTCAAATGTGTCTGTTTATGACCAAATAGCCGCAGATCTACGTTGTGTTTACTGCTAACATGCTGACACACTAAACTAAGATGGTGGACATATTAAACATTATACATGCTAAACATCAGCATCGTCATTGAGAGCATGTTAGCATGCTGATGTTAACGTTTAGCTCAAAGCACCGCTGTGCCTAAGGACAGCCTCACAGAGCTGCTAGCATGGCTGTAGACTGTTAAGTTATTGGTTGTTTTTTTTTGCATTTTGTGTTCTTGAGATTTCAGCGGGAGTTTTTAAAAGCCGCTGATGTGTTTCCTCAGGGTTTCAAGACGCCGCGGTCGTACATCGCCTCTCAGGGTCCTCTGAAGTCGAGCACCGAGGACTTCTGGAGGATGATCTGGGAGCAAAACGTCTGCGTCATCGTAATGATCACCAACCTGGTGGAGAAAGGAAGAGTGAGTGACCACATGTCAATTACACAGACTTTTCTACTATTCCTGGACTAGGGACTCTGAGACTGCATCTGATATTGAGTGACTATATGGACATAATGGTTATTGTTCACAAATAGATTCTAATAACATTTCTAAAGTATTGTTGGAATATTTTCCCTTCATACATTTCAATCCAGGTCTCTTGTAATTTAAAAAGTTTCTAGATTGAATCATCTTTTAATCATTTTATACAAAATTCAGAAACGTCAGACATTTCAGAGTGAAATTTCTTTTTCATTTTATTGGATATACAGAATATTAAATGTGATTAAACTGTGTGAGAAAGTTAAAATATTTTGCATTTTAATATTGGCAGACAACGCTTTCTTAAACCCGAAAATAAAAACGATCTTCATTTTTATTTACAGGGAATAAAGACAAAACTCTTGTTTGTATTTTCATCATAATTCATAATGTGTGGTGTGTTAACTGTCCCCTCAGAGGAAGTGTGATCAGTACTGGCCGGCGGAGGTGCAGGAGGAGTACGGCAGTTTCCTGGTGACGGTGAAGAGCAGCAGAGTGCTCGCCCACTACACCCAGAGAACCTTCACTGTCAGGAACACCCACGCCAAAAAGGTACGACAAACAGCCAATCAGATCACAGAGTGACTGTAGTAGGTACGCTCAGTAATACTATCATTGGGGCTGTCAATCGAATATTTAATTGTGATTAATCGCGTGGCAAAGAACACCCTCAGCCCTCAACCAGGGCCTTGTTTAGGAGGTAAAATTTTCCTGGAACTTAATTTCAGTTTTTTCTGTTCTGTTTGGTGTTGTCCACCTGTAGGGCTCACAGAAGGGGCGGAGCAACGAGCGGACGGTGACTCAGTACCATTACACCCAATGGCCCGACATGGGCGTCCCAGAGTACGCTCTGCCGCTGCTCAGCTTCGTCCGCAAGTCGTCCAAAGCCAGGAAGGACAAGATGGGGCCGCTGGTGGTGCACTGCAGGTAAGATCTGATTCAGCTAGATGACGTGAGATGAAGCTTTGTTTTTATTTTGATCCTGACATCAGTACATCCGGGATTCATCTGGTTCTTCTTTCTCTTCGCTGTGCAGCGCTGGCGTGGGCCGGACGGGCACGTACGTGGTCCTGGACAGCATGCTGAAGCAGATCAGAGACGAAAGCAACGTCAATATCACAGGCTTCCTCACACACATCCGCACACAGAGGAACTACCTGGTTCAGACAGAGGTCAGAGGTCAACTTGTCTGTCTGTCCACACACACACACAGTCGAAAGTGAAAGTTGAACTACATGTTAAAATATAATCATTTATTTATTTTCAAATATTTTTTGCCACACTAGCGGCGTGTTTCTATTGATGGTAATGTTGGTCTGTCAGTCGACCGGACTACTTTGGTCCAGACTGAAATATCTCAACAACTATTTGATGGATGACTTGACTATGACTTGCCCCAAACTGCATGTGATTATCATAAAGTGGGCATGTCTGTAAAGGGGAGATAAAAAACGCAAGTTGCGTTAATGCGTTAAAGATATTAGTGACGTTAGAACGAAGTTGCATTAACGTCAACATCAGTACACAAATACTTGTTTACTATTCAAACAAGAATGAGAGTTTTGCAGCGTCTAACCTCAGCACTATCTGTCTCCTCTCTGCAGGAACAGTATGTGTTTATCCACGATGCCTTGGTGGAAGCCATCTTGTCCGGAGAGACAGAGGTGGTGGCGGCTCAGCTGCACAGGTACGTGGACGAGCTGCTGATCCCCGGGCCTGCTGGGAGGACGCGCCTGGACAAACAGTTCAAGGTGAGCGTCTCATGAAACAGTTCATCGTGTGTTTGCTGAACTTCTCACAATCAACTGAACTTCACAGATCAACAGAATGATTCAGTGCTGCTTCTTCAGTTGCTAACAGATGTTTGGTGTTTTACCACAGCTGGTTTGTCACTCTGGAGTGAAGCAGTGCGACTACTCTACAGCACTGCAGGACTGCAACCGCAGCAAGAACAGAAACTGCTCTGTGGTACCTGGTGAGTCCGGCATATTTGTCAGCTCAGGAGCTGCAGCGCTTGCAGGACACAGTAGACGTCAGTTTGCCTGATGTTGATGTTGAATGTGTAATTTGCCACTTTAGCTACAGTTTGCATGAAGTTAGATGAGGAAAGACGGTGTTGCAAGACTCTGAAACATTTTTTCTTTTATCTATCTTTGCAGTTGAGAGGTCGCGAGTGCGCCTGTCTACGACGGCGGGGGAAACGTCAGACTACATTAATGCATCATACATCACAGTAAGAACAAACTCCTTCTGTCCAGATTTAAATGTTCTCCAGAGCAGTGGTGGATGAATTGGATTAGCTTCACTTAAGCAATATTGCTTGACACCAATATAGTGTAATCGGTTTAACACATTTGATAGTGAACAGTAGACTAAATCAGACTAGTCACCATGTGGAAGTAAAAGAAAAATGATACTAAGCCCTGGTTCTGTTCCTGAAGGGCTACAGGCAGAGCAGCGAGTTCATCATTACCCAGAATCCTTTACCTAGCACCATAAAGGACTTCTGGAGGATGATATGGGACCACAACGCCCAGGTCATCGTGTCGCTGCTGGGGACGCTGTCAGACGAGGTGAGGAATTTGTGGTTGTATTTGCCATCTAGCCTAGCCTTATTCTCGCCTATTCTAAAATGGTGTATTTGAATATTTCTGAATACTGGGGTCCCTAAACAGTCTTGAATTACATAAATTGTGTATCACTGTAAAGCTGAGACTCTTGTGGATCCAATGAGCCCAACTGTATTCCTGTGTGATGATGTTAGTCCCCATAGTAGTCATTTCATTGTAGTGAGACCATATTTTTGAAGCCACAAACTAGAGACCTAGGGCATTCAGAGGATGGATGGCTTTCCTAGCTAGACTGACTATAAGGGGGTTTCTGAGCAGTTTACACAACAGAACTGCTCGCCATCCAATCACTGAAAAATGCAATTCTTGCAGAAATCTCCAAATGTCGAAAGTTTTTGATAACAAATCACAGCATGGCTTTTTGTTTGGTGTTCCTCAAGGTCTTGGTGACTTAATGTGGTATTTTGTCAGGATTATTGATCATTTTTATCAATTCTCAAGTGGTAAAAATGGTTAGATTTAGCACCATATCTGTGTAACAAATGGTATAAACCCAAAAATTGCTCCAACAACTGATGAGACATAATAGAGCACGGGGATGGAAATCATAAACTTCGATCATAATGTTCTAAACCCTTATATACTTTAATAATTTATTTTAATTAATTAACTAGTTATTAAATTCATGTTTAGTTCTGATTTATGACTAGAACAACTTGATCTGCATCACAATTAATCTTCAGGTTCCCAGCTTGCAGATGATGTACACCACTTCTATGTGACATCCACTATTGACCTGCTACCTCCCCCTAAAAATCCCCTGTACGCCCCTAAAAAAGACAAAAACAGGTCTATTGTGGGTCTCAGAGGGTTAAAAGGAGTGATCACAAGGCTACCAATGGGGCTGACCATCTTAAAATAATGCGCGATCACTCCAAAGTTGAAATAAGGGGAGTTTTTCCCATTCTGCCGACATGGCATGAATGCAGCGTTAATATGCAGACATGAGGTTAATGCCCATCTTCTCATGCCTCTCTCAGAAATAAAGTAAATAAGAGTATTTCCCAAACTGTTAAACTATTCCTTTAAAAGTCACAAACGCATGTTCTATCTGTGTGCTCTGTGATTTCTAACAACAGGATTAAAGGTACACGTAGTAATACTTAAATCTTGAGTCATCACGTATCACTCTGATGTCGCAGGATGATTCATTAGCATCTGTGGTGTTTTTGTTGGATCAGAAGGTGATGTAAACGTCTGCTGACTTCCTGTGTTGTTAGACGGAGGAGGAGGAGGTGGAGCCATGTGTCGTCTGGCCCCGTAAAGGGCAGCCAATCAGCTATGAAATGTTCACTGTCACTCAGAAGACTGAGAATCACATCTGTCTGACCAACGAGGACATGCTGGTGGTCCAGGACTACGTACTGGAAGCTACACAGGTTAGTGCAACCTGGAACATGACAGCTTCACTTATACAACAAAATCATTAAACACAGTTGACAGTACTAAATTAAAAGGGCCAGTTCACCCAAAGTATAGACTGTATAGAAAAATATAAACCCACTGATCTGGCTTCTACTGCAGGGTTTCTCAAAGTTTTGATGACTGAGTGCCTATTTAGGGAGCCAGCATATGATTGAGGGCCACACAGGAAGAGTGCACACGTAAAAAAAATATCTTTTCCATCACACTTCCACATTAAGCTACCAAATTGTTAACCGAAATCGCTAACTTTAGCTAACAACACTTGTATTGATGACGGAATGTAATTAATGCGAGACTCCATAGATTTTTTTTCTCGACGTACTAAACTATGTCTTTTTTGACTTTTTTCGTCATACTATAGTATGACTTTTATATGACTTTTTTCGAAATACAATAGTATGACCTTTTTTGACGTACTATATTATAACTTTTTATGACTTTTTTAAGAAATACTATAGTATGACTTTTTATGACTTTTTTCGACATACTATAATATGACTTTATGATTTTTTTTGACATACTATAGTATGACTTTTTATTACTTTTTTTCAACATACTGTAATATGACTTTATGACTTTTTTTGACATACTATATTATGACTTTTATATGACTTTTTCCGACATGCTATACTATGACTTTTTTACATTTTTTTAACATACAACAGTATGGCTTTTTTGCGACTTTTTTTTGACGAACTATGGTATGACTTTTTTTCATGATTTCTTCGACATACTATACTATGACTTTTTTCATGACTTTTTTCATGACTTTTTACAACAAACTATACTATGATTTTTTTTATGACTTTTTCAGACATACTATACTATGACTTTTTTCATGACTTTTTACGACATGACTTTTTTCACGACTTTTTACGACATACTATACTATGATTTTTTTCATGACTTTTTTTGACATACTATACTATAAATTTTTTCATGACTTTTTTCATGACTTTTTACGACATACTATACTAGAACTTTTTTCATGACTTTTTTCATGATTTTTTTTGAAATACTATACTATGAATGTTTTCATGATTTTTTTCGACATACTATACTATGATCTTTTTTATGATTTTTTACAACATACTATACTATAACTTTTTTCATGACTTTTTACGACATGACTTTTTTCATGACTTTTTTCACGACTTTTTACAACGTACTATACTATGACTTTTTTCATGACTTTTGACGACATACTATACTATAACTTTTTTCATGACTTTTTACGACATACTATACTATAACTTTTTTCATGACTTTTTTCATGACTTTTTACGACATACATTTTTTCAACATACTATACCATGACTTTTTTCGACATACTATAGTATGACTTTTTTATGACTTTTTTCGGCATACTATACCATGACTTTTTATGATATTTTTCAACATATCTGTGGGCCAATTTAGGAAGCTAGTAGTTGTTTCAAGTTATTTATTGTCATATGCACAAGAATTACACAGAAGCAGTCATCGGCATGTTAGATCTCAGGTTATTTAAAAAAAAAAAAAGGAAATCTAAGACAGAAAATAGTGCAAGTTAAGATTTGGCAATAAAATATAACATATAAAAGAAAAGTGGTAGACAGGTGCACAGTATTTGCAAATTAATAACGTGTAATGTAAACAGGTGTATGTGAAATGACAGTAAATATTTATATGTGAAGGAAAAGTGAGAGTCAAAGTGATGAGCTAAGGGGTTCAGTAGTCTTTTGGCCTGCCGATGAAACTGGTGGTGTGGGACCGTCTGCCGGACAGCAACAGGCAGAACAGTTGCTGCGACTGGGTTGGTTGGGGTCTCTGATAATCCTGTTGGCATTCTTCCTGCACTGCTGTCTTTGGCAGGTTGAATTTAAAATGCTGCAGGAAGAAAATGCTGTGCTTTTTATTGATTAAGCGCAAGACTCCGGTGACAACTGGGGAGTCATACAGGGTGATGGGGCAGATGGATCTACGTTCTTTCTTAAATCCACAACCATCTCCAACAGGTCCCCACATGGTCAACCTCGCACCTGTACAAAAGAATCATAGGATAGCATTCCATAAACAATGTCAGAATAATGTCATTAAAAATATATGCATTGTATGTCGAAAAAAAGTCATTATATAGTCACTATACTATGACTTTTTTATGACTTTTTTCGACACACTATACTATAGTCATAATATAGTATGTTCAAAAAAGTCGTAAAAAAGTCATAGTATATTATATCGAGAAAAGTCATAGTATAGTATTGTCCAAAAAATGTTTTTAAAAAAAAGTCACAGTATAGTATGTCGAAAAAAAAATAAAAAAAAGTCATAGTATAATATGTTGTAAAAAGTCATAAAAAAGTCATAGTTTAGTATGTCGAAAAAAGTCTTAAAAAATTCCTATTATAGTCTGTCGAAAAAAGTAAAAGAAAAAGTC
>CAKAOH010039030.1:37139-55185 GCA_916701665.1 Sebastiscus tertius
TTGAAAATGTCAAAAAAAGTTACAGTATAGTATGTAAAAAAAAAAACCTCATAGTATAGTATGTCATAAAGAGTCACAGTATTATAAGTCTGAAAAGTCATAAAAAAGGCACATTACAGTATGTTGAATGAAGTCAGTACAGTTTGTCAAAAATATGTATATATATATATATATATTAACAATATATATATATATATATATATATATGATATGAAATTTATATTGTTAATAGGATTGTTAAAAGTACTACTAAAGAGACTTCCCTTTATGTTAAGAGGTCAGACAACAAAAAGTTGAAAACTCACTGATTTGTTGTGACAGACATCTGCTCTCTTCCCTCCTTGCCTCGACAGGATGACTTCGTTCTGGAGGTGAAACACTACCGCGCCCCCCACTGGCCGAACCCAGACAGTCCCATCAGCAACACCTTCGAGCTCCTCAACCTGGTGAAAGAGGAGAGCGCTGCCAAGGACGGCACAATTGTGGTCCACGATGAGTAAGACCTTCACTGAGTAGTCAACACGTACCATTACATTAACAACACTTGAGGGTCTTTCTGGTCTGATATTGGTTCTGAATATTTTACAGTAAAAATCAGGATAGGTTTGATTTTTCTTTTTCCAGTGTGGGTGGAGTCACGGCAGGAACGTTCTGCGCTCTATCGTCTCTGACTCGTCAGCTGGAGGCAGAGGGTTCGGTCGACGTCTTCCAAGTGGCCAAGCTGACGAACCTCATGAGGCCAGGAACCTTCAGCGACATCGTAAGGCTGTTGTCTGTCTCACAACACGCTGGCGATAGAGTAGTCTGTTACACTACTTGATGCTATATAGATTATTTCCAAAAGGAGATGTTTTCACAGGAATATAAAATACTAGGGCTGTCAAAGTTAACGCCATAATGCAAATTCATTTTAACGCCACTAATTTCGTTAATGCATTAACGCAACTTGCGATGTTTAGGTTGCAGCGGGCGCAAAACCTGAGGAATCCATTGGTACCAACCATGTCATAGTAGTTTGTTGTGAAGGAGGTTAAATAACGCTCCAAACTCATACTAAATTTCGGCGAGGAAAAACTGTCATGGCCATTTTCAAAGGAGTCCTATGAATAAACGTGTTACCAGAGTGATACCGGGATCTGAAATACCTCTCAATATAACAATTGGTTACCTGTCGTCATTTTCCAGGAGCAGTACCAGTTCCTGTACAAAGCCATGCTGAGTCTCATCGGGACGCAAGAAGACGAGAAAACCCTCCAGTCCTCCGACAACAACGGTACCATCGTGGTGGGAACCGCCAGCACCGCAGAGAGCCTTGAATCCCTGGTGTAACAAATAAAAAAACACAAAGAACTCTTGTTTAACTTTTACAAATGAGCAACAGCATTTCATCCTTCCTCTTCAATCACCAACAGAACTTCTCCCGATGCCAGACTCACGCTACAACTACTAAATTAAAATTGTTCAGGACTGTGTGGTAGTCTGAGGCTCGCACGTACCGAACGAGTTTCCTCTTAGCTGGATCTGGACTCCCTGTGGTTTTGTAATGTGTGCCTTTTTGTATTTTTCATCCTGTACTTCTAACTTTGATACAAGCTATAGACTAACTGTCCAATGTTTTAACGCTGTACCGCCCTGAGACGTTCGACACGACTAACAAACTTTTCCTAAACCTTTGTATTTATTGGCACTGAGCCAAATGGGGAAGAAAGGGAAAACTGCATCTTTTTACATCAAATGAGATATTTTGTTAGCTTGTCTTTTATAGAGCTCCTGCACTGAACTCCCTTCTGTAAATACCATCGCAACGGTAGCAGCAATGTGCTATTGAAGTCAAATATAAAATAAGGGCCTGGAATATTAAAAAAATAATAATCTAATGTAAATAATATTATAGTAATCAACTCGATGGACCAAATTTCTATTTATACTTTTAGATTTTTATATTTTACCATTTTTTAGTGCATTCAAATGTTATGGTTTGATTCTAATTGCTTAGTTGGAGAACATTAATGCTTTTATATTCTGGATTTTGTAACAGACTAAATGTGATGCATGGGGTACTGACATGTTTGTTTTTTAGCTGGACATGAAACACTGCCGGATTATTAGCTCGAGGATTAAATAAGTGAAAGAACACCAAAGAAAGAGCCTGTTGGAGTGTTTTGTTACTGTGTGCAGCACTACAACTACATTATAGCTACAGCGAAGACGCAGCAACACATTTTCACCAAGACTCGTTACTTAAGTCAGAGGGTCGTAAAGACAGTTAGACGTCACACGGTTTGCTCAGAATCCCCAATACTGTCCCACAGACACATTATCGTCCACTCAGTAAAGTAATGAACTTTTAACGTGGAGGTACGAAACACATCTATGTCAGAAGTCATGTTTTTCTTTTACTCTACACCTGCTTTACAACGTTCTTTCCTCGATCTTAAAAGTCACGAAGAAGAGTTCGTACTGTATCGTCTTTTCTACATTCTTACTGTAACTAGTTATACTTCATGCTACTGAAGTGGCTGGGTTTTGTGATGTATGTCTTGGATCAGGGCGAATGGATGTCTCGTACTCTCTAAGAAGGCTTAAAGCCACGAGATAGAAACTAAAAAAGTTTGTAGTATATGTCATAAAAAGTCATAGTATTGTATGTAATTTAAAAACAAACATAGTATATAAAGTTTTAGTATAGTATGTTATCAAAAAATCATAGTATAGTATAAAACTTATAAAATGTCATAAAACAATCAGAAAATGTCATATTATAGTATGTCCTAAAAAAGGTCAAAGTATACAGTAGTATGCCAATAAAAAAGTCATAGTATAGTGTGTAATTTAAAAAAGCAGTATAGTATGTCATAAAACGTTATAGAATAGTCATATAAAACTATGTCCGGAAAAGTCAAATAAAAAGTCATATGTCATAAAAAATCTTAAAAGTCTTAGTATATTAATTCATTAAAAAAATTCTGAGCGAACCAAATGACACCAAATTGTATTTGTAAGCCTCTGTCATTGTCAAGAACATGGACATCCTCTGGGGAGCAGGAACGAGGTCAGGCCGTTAAATTTCATTTTAAATTTCTCAGGCTGCCCATTCAATTTGTATACAATATAGTTTTTGTCCTACAGGTGGCAGAGCATCACCAAAATATTATGGTTTATCCTGTGGGGACTATGAATATCCACAGCAATTTTCATAATAATAATTTTGTTGATATTGCACATCACGCTATTTTCACAGATAAACAACTCTACAAATGACATTTTCTTATATCTGGGATAAAAAAGTAAGATGTGACTCCCAGTGGGATGATGCCATCAAACATTGGCTGAGAAAGCAGGTTATATTTACATTTTAGGCCTTTAGCTGATGTGTTTATTCAGATTTACTTGCAGCAGCAGAATGAGCCTCAGCTCCTCGATCACCAGCCTCATAGACGACCAACGGGAAGAAGGTTGAAGGTCAGAGGTCACAACGGCGAGACAAAAGATGGTGCAGACACCCATGTGTGCCTGACAGGAGAGAGGTGTTAATGAAACAAACACAGCAATAGAGAAAATGAAGATGAGGTCTGATGAAAACCAAGTGCTGTCCGACCTGTGGATTATGTATTTTCCCTTTATGGAGTCATGCTTTAATCCCTGCACTGAACTGGTTATTCCAATTGATTTCCTTCGTGTTAATCCAGGCTAAGACTCTGCAAGAAATGCGCCTTTTCAGGACAGAAAATAGGTCAAGTGTCCCAGACGTCGTCTTGACCGGCCGCCGTATCCACACCTTCATTTGCATTTTTGACTTTTCATAATTACATGCCCAATTATCCCCTGCTTGGTGGCCTAGTTTGCATGGCTGCCTCCAAATTGAGTGGAAGCAAACAGGCCGATTGTCTTTTTGTCAGAGGAGCTGAGCTGGAGGCTGAGAAGACGTCAGAACAGGATCACAAATACAAAATCCAGAGTCAAGAAGTGAAACGCCACTAATTTCTTTAGCGCACTAACGCAACTTGTGATTATTAGGGTTGTAACAGGCTCAGTTTTAAAGCTAGAGTGAATATGCATTTCATATGAAACTAGAAAACCTAATAAATCCATTGGTACCAACCATGTCATACGAGCTTGGCGTGAAGGAGGCTGAATAACACTCCAAACTTACATTAAATTTCAGCGAGGAAAAACTGTCATGGCCATTTTCAAAGGGGTGCCTTGACCTCTGACCTCAAGATATGTGAATGTAAATGGGTTCTATGGGTACCCACGAGTCTCCCATTTACAGACATGCCCACTTTATGATAATCACATGCAGTTTGGGGCAAGTCATAGTCAAGTCAACACACTGACACACTGACAGCTGTTGTTGCCTGTTGGGGATGCAGTTTGCCATGTTTTCTATTTTTTATGCTAAATGCAGTACCTGTGAGGGTTTCTTGACAATATTTGTCATTGTTTTGGTTGTTAATTGATTTACAATAATAAATATATACATACATTTGCATAAAGCAGCATATTTGCCCATTCCCATGTTGATATTAAAAACTTGAGAAATCTCCCTTTAAGGTACATTTTAAACAGATAAAATAAATGTGTGATTAATTTGCGATTAACTATCGACAATCATGCGATTAATCGCGATGAAATATTTTAATTGATTCACAGCCCTAATCATAGCAAAATGCACTTTGAATGACATGTATACTATTGTATAGTTTAACTAGTATAGTTGTAATTTAATGTAAATGAATGTGAATTATAAATGAAGTGGAATAAGTGGAAATTAACAAGCAATAGAAATACTAAAGTAAAGTACCTCAGCACCGTACTTAACTATTTCAGTACTCACAAAACTGCAGGGACTCGACGTACTTGAGTGAAGTACCGACAGGAGCTTCAAATGTAGGAAAAGCTTAAAGGTTCAGTTCACCCAAATACCATCTTAAAAAAACCAAAAACATTACACTTACCTGAGTAGGCAGATTTTGGTTTCATTTGAAGATTTAAGATCTCCAGTATCTCCTGGGCCCTGATACTGTGGAGCTGAATAGAATTATTTTTGTGGTGCACAAAGTGTAAAATAAAAGTTTACATTTGGAAATTGTTTTCCAAAACTGTAAAATTGAATTCATATTTCATAAAATAAATAAATGAGTATGGAGGCTGCAATGTGCCAACAGAAAATTAATACATTAATACATTTAAAAAGAAACTACTATAAATGATTTAATTGCATTTGCATTGAAGAGATGCATTAATTACGAGTATTAGGGCCACATTGAGGACAAATGAATAAATCTGAGAATTCAAGAATAAAGTCATAGGTTTACGATTAAAAAAGTTGTAATATTATGAGAATAAAGTCATAATATTATGAAGTAGTAATTTTACGTGTTATTTTAGAGAGGAAATAGAGCAGCCTGTGTGAAGATGAGGAATGTGGAGCATCTTGTGAAGTTATACTTTAGTTTAGGTTTTACAAATAACGAAATACTTCATCTTTTGGCACATCAGCACCACATTATCATCAGTATCAGGACCTTGAGAAGATTGTGCAAGAAACTGTGTTTATTCTAAAGAAAGAACCACACAGACGTGAGGGAAACTGCCTCTTTTGTGGAGGAGGAAATTACTTTTTTCTCGTAAAGTTATGATTTTATTCTTGTAATATTACAAAAAAGATTTCTTGAAATAGTATGACTTTATTCTCATTAAATTCCGACTTTATTCTCGAAATCTCTGACTTCTTTTCGCTCAATGTGGCCCTAATACTCCGTCATAATTAATACATTTAAGTGTGAATAAAAAGAATGCAAAGATTATTACATTTGTGAATTAACAATGCTATGTTGTGTTTAAATAATGAAAGAAAAAGAAAAAAACGTAACAGAAGGATTTTTTTATTATGTAACCATTTTTACATTTTTTTTAAAGCAAAAACATTTTATCAAAACAAGCTTTGACAAACAAATGTGTTTTTTTTTTTAAATCATGAATGGCATAAATGTCAGCTGAAACATTAAAGACAAAAAAGAAAACGTGTTCATGTTTGAGGTTTAGCAGGAGGTCAATAAAACTGATACTCGAATCACAAACTCTGTAGTTTCACTTGAATTTGTAAAAATGTGTAACTGAATTATTTTTTTTTTTTAAATGTGACGCAACTCTTTTTGTCATTCAGATCCAAACCTAAAAATCTACCAAAATATCAAACAACACGCTATTGTTTAAAACCCTCTGAAGGCCCATATATAGGCTACATATCATACAGATATATTATTTTCAAAAATATATCTCAGGTACGTACAAAATAACTCTCTCTGGGTGTTTTTTTTTACCCAGTTAAAGCATGTAACAAACCGTTTACGAGGTCACCACACCCCCCCCCCCCAAAAAATAAAATAAATATTGCTAAGGTGGCAGACAATAAATACTCATCTGTCTGGGAAACTTTACACAGGCTCCACAAATATATAATTCACTCTAAAAAAACATCTGAAATCAAACTGTCATCCTCTGAGTTTGCCAGAAGCCGCTGTTATTGATCATGTTTCAGTTACAGAATCAAAATCATGAGTTAATATATAATAGGTAATAGCTCGCAAGATTGGTTAAGGTTAGGCTTTGACCTCGAATGGTTACGGTTACGATATGTCGTCAGGCAGCGAGTCTCACCAGAGTTTTGGCAAGTTTTAGTAATTTGGGGTTTACCTTGTAGATACAACCTAAATAATATTCTAAAGATAACACATTTGTAGCAGTCACATTTATTTTCTCTCTCTCTCTCTCTGTCTCTCTCTCTCTTTCTCTCAAGATGGGTTGTAATGATTTGAGAACATTTTTTCTAAATAATATTGCAATTGAATTTAAATTTTAATTAATTTTACATGATTCAAAACAAGATTGTGTTGTATTCATTTAGAATTTATTTAATTTATTATTTATTTATTTATTTAAATTTAGTTCCTTGTTTTTACAAGAACGGAATCAGATAAAATTGATATTTTTTAATGAACTTCTCAGTGAACTCGGCTAGCTCTCCATAGAAAATATTACCAATTTAGCCCACAAGATATTGCTAGTGAACTTTACTCTACAATATTCAAAGGTAATCGTGGCATTTGAAAGTGGTATAATGATAACAGCTACATTAGTAGTTTGTATGCTGACAAACAGAGTTAACGTTCACTTCACAGACTGACAAGACAAGCTAACGTTAGCCGATATGTTTGACTCGACAAAAGCCGACAGCTCTCACAATTTTAAAATTGCATTTTTGTTTTAAATACGATTTAACCCTTCAGCCCGGCCTCAAGATAAAAAGGCGTTTTGTCTGTATTTATCATGACTTACAGTAATCATTTGAAGCCGCTATGTTTAGTAAAACCTGGTGAAAACCTGGTGCTGTCATTATCACAGTGTAGTTCTTGATTATATAATCACTGTGGGGTTAAGAGTCAGGCATTTTCAAATCCTCCACATCGGGTCAGCTAAATCAAATCATTATTTCTGAATAACAAGCTGGAGAAGCAAAACTAAATCTCAAAACAAGTGGTGATCATTAGATACTGAACTATTGCACTTTGAGTTGTTCATTTTAATGTTAAGTACTTTGCAAATCAAATGTTTTAGTATTTGAGACTGTGAGGTAATTACATTCCATACATGTTGAATAAGCTCACAAAAATATCAATTCCGACCCATAAAAATAAACGATTAACTCAAGATCCTGTACAAACCGGCTGAAAATAATCATTACCAGCGGCTCTTGGCTTCATTAGTACTCCGAACAACACAGTGGACGATACATTTAATGATATTACATCCTGTGAATGGGAACTGTTAATCGGATTCTATGGTTTTGATGTTGGACTGGCTGATCTCCATGACGTGTTTGAAGAAATGTGTGAAGTGGGTTTGTAACTAAGGTGACGTTTCTTGTTGACGTTTATCACAGTTTGAAGGTCAGTGCTTAATTATGCTGTATTTTTAATTAATACAGAAATCAGATGCCGTTTGAAATGTTGGAGGGGGAAAAAAATAGTTAAAACTCGGAAAGGCGTCGTTTGACTGCATGAAGGCTTAAATGTCTGACTCATCTGTAGCGTCGCTCTGACTGCCCATTGAACATTTACCATAAAGTCTCCAGGAATAGTCTCCAATCCCAAGCAGACCTGGTTTCTACAGTAGTTGTATCTGATTAATTAGACAATGTTTGTGCTTTTTAATGCTTTCGAGTTCTAAAGTCTAAAATAGTGTTGGATCAGTTGCGCTTTTACACATCTTCACAGAAGAACTTCTCTCTGAAAACAATCAACGCCAGTGAAACAATTTCAGTTTGCCACAGATGAGCGAATTTAGCCGGCGAATTAATGTTGATATTAAACTGCAGATTACTGAATATGATCATCAGCTGCCTTTTCAGCCTTTTGACTTAAAACTTACAGTTTTTAAACATCGCCAAATCATTATAAAATTGAATTTCAAATTAGGATTGTCAAAGTTTACGCGATAACGCGTTTCATTCTAACACCATTCATTTCTTTAACGCATTAACACAACTTGTGATTTTTAGGTTGTAGCGGGCTCAGTTTTAAGCTTCTCACTGGCATCATATGAAACTAGAAAACCTGAAGAATCCATTGGTACGAAGGAGGTTAAATAACGCTCCAAACTTGCGCTAAATTATGGCGAGGAAAAACTGTCATGGCCATTTTCAAAGAGGTCCCTTGACCTTTGACCTCAAGATATGTGAATGAAAAAGGGTTCTATGGGTACCCACGAGTCTCCCCTTTACATACATGCCCACTTTATGATAATCACATGCAGTTTGGGGCAAGTCATAGTCAAGTCAGTCAGAGTTTGTCATGTTATGATGTGAGCATAAAAAATATGCTCACATCATAACATGGCAAACCTTCCATGTTGATAAGAGTATTAAATACTTGACAAATCTCCCTTTGAGGTCCATTTTAATCAGATAAATTAATTAATTTCCGATTAATCTCGATAAACTATGAACAACCATGCGATTAAGTGTGATAAGTGCCCTGATTTTAACACAATAAAAACAACTTTTGGGGATTCAAACATTTGACCTGTTCTTTTTTCTTTTTTGTATAAAGTTGGTGAAAAGACAGCTGATAGCATGTGGATTTTATAAATGTTCTCTGGAGATAGTATTTACAGTGATTACTGATCTGCTCTCTTCGGAGGCTCGGCTCTACTCCTGCAAGGTGCTCTTGGACATGAAGTAAAGTCCTTCCTCCTTCAGTCGGGCCAGCGCCGGCCCGTAGATCTCCTTCGTCATGGGAATCACGAGTCCCTTCATAGTGATTTCACCTGCAGAGAGAAAACGCACAGATTTAGGTTCAAACTTCAGCTCAGTTCTTATTTTACTTAACTTAATACCAGAGATATTGCTGAATGTTGTCACTGACCATCAAGGACCATGCGAGCAGCAATGGCTGCTGGGTATCCGACAGTCTTGGCCATAGCGGAGAAGCCACTGGGGTTGCCGTACACCGCCAGGCTAATGTGTTTGGTCTCCAGCTCGCCAGTTGGGTGGCGAAGCCCAACGTCGTTCCTCATGAGGATCATATCTCGCTCGCCCTTCTCTAACCACGGGAGGAAAGTCATCAGTAGTTTATGTACTAGTATTACATTTGGTACTTGTGTTATAATAAAATTAATGTAATAAAATGAGCTTGTGTCTCACCGTAGGAGAGTTTAGCTTCCAGATGTTTTGTCATAGCACCCAACACGCTGTCGGCGTGAAAAACGGACTCGTCGCTCAGCATCCCAAACCTGAACACACAGAGACACAAAATAAAGACTTGTCCTCACAATAGAATAACCTTCACAAAGCTGTTTCAAAAGGATTAAAAGAAAATTACTCTGCTTTAAACACCCTGGCAGCGTTGCAGCGGCAGCCCACACATCCTTGGCTAAATCTAAAGAGATGAGCAGTTGCTTTTTGTCGCTGCTTTGCTGGTGAATTGAATAAATGAACAACAAGTCATTCAATTTGAGCTGCGAGCGCGTTGGCTTTTTACTCTTTTAACTGCACAGATGGAATGTTTCCAACAGTTCACTTTTACCGTCGCAGGAATTTACGTTTCAATGCCACCGCGGCCCTCTTCCCTTCACCGCCAGCGGCAGCAGAACAATGATGGCACGGAGCCTTGGTCTGAAGAGACCTTTGGAAAAGTTGATTTAAATTGAAGAGCATGCGCGCTACACCACTTCAGGAGTCCTCATTAAGGAGAGAAGTGAAAAGTGTGCAGAAGAGGAGCAGCCTCGGCCTTGTTGTCAGCCCACCATCCACCACACCAACACTATGTTTGAAGAGCAGCAGACGTCAGCGTTTGCCTCCTCTGCTCAGAGCCGAGAAGCACAGACAAATGGACATCCAAAGAACTTGTTCAGTGGTGTTACGCAGGATTTGGTCCATGTCTTTGCACAAAATAACCAATTGCTCATCAGGCAGCATTTTAGAGGAACTAGGACTTAGGACTTTCAAAACACTCCCTGGTCTGACTAGGAACAGAAACACTTCACTCCAGATCCACTCAAATCCAAAAACTGTAACTACTAGGGCTGTCAAAGTTAAAGTGGTGATAACACGTTAACACAAATTTGTTTTAATGCCACTAATTTCTTTAACGCATTATCGCAACTTGTGATTATTAGGTTGTAGTGGGCTCAGTTTTAAAGCTAGTGTGAAGATACTGGTATCTTATGAAACTAGAAAACCTAAAGAATCCCCATCAGTCTCCCCTTTACAGACATGCCCACTTTACCACCAATCACAGCGGGAGTCTCACCATCTCAGGGTGTCCATCGTGAAGTCGTCCTTATCGATGCGTTCGTATACGGCTTCTTCAAAGGCATCGTGGGAGATAGAAGAGGACAATCCCATCTGCTTACAGAGGAGTGTTTTCTGTAGAGAGGAGAGGACAGATCACAGTTTCTCTTTTTACTGGAGGTCCTCCACAACTACCACATTCAAACACTTTCAATCTCATGTGTTCTTTCCTCTTGGACCTAAAATGTCTCCTAAAGCTCCTGGGTCTGTCTCCTAGCTCCTAGTCTGTGTCCTAGTTCCTCTTTAGCCCCTAGTCTGTGTCCTAGCTCTTTTTTAGCTCTGTGTATGTCTCCTAGCTCCCATTTAGCTTGTAGTCTGTCTCCTGGCTCCTCTTTAGCTCCTAGTCTGTGTCCTAAAGCTCTTCTTTAGCTTCTTGTATGTGTCCTAGCTCCTCTTTAGCTCCTAGTCTGTGTCCTAAAGCTCCCTTTAAACTCATAGTCTGTCTCCTAGCTCCTCTTTAGCTCCTAGTCTGTGTCCTAAAGCTCCCTTTAAGCTCATAGTCTGTCTCCTAGCTCCTCTTTAGCTCCTAGTCTGTGTCCTAAAGCTCCCTTTAAGCTCCTAGTCTGTCTCCTAGCTCCTCTTTAGCTCCTAGTCTGTCTCCTAGCTCCTCTTTAGCTCCTAGTCTGTCTCCTATCTCCTCTTTAGCTCCTAGTCTGTCTCCCAAAGCTGCTTTTAAGCTCCTAGTCTGTCTCCTAGCCTGTCTCCTAGTTCCTCTTTAGCTCCTAGTCTGTCTCCCAAAGCTCCTATTTAGCTCCTAGTCTGTCTCCTAGCTCCTCTTTAGCTCCTAGTCTGTGTTGGAGAGCTCCTCTGTAGCTCCTAGCCTGTCTCCTAACTCTTCTGTAGTTCCTAGTCTGTGTCCTAGCTCCTATTTAGCTCCTACACTGGGTCTCATCATCATCTCCTAGCCTGTCTCCTAGCTCCTCTTTAGCTCCTAGCCTGTCTCCTAGCTCCTCTTTAGCTCCTAGTCTGTCTCCAAGCTCCTCCTCTCTTCATACATGGAGATTAAACACTTTTAGAAATACCTCCAGGGCAACATTTTGCAAATGGGCTGCTATTTCTCTTTGCATCTTGTTTCCAGATTTAAAAAAAAAAAAGATGTTTTGAGTGTTTTCAGAAAGACAAGTGGCGCAATTCAAAATTGCTAATCACGCTTTTGATTTCTGATAAACATATCCTGAACAAGCAGCTCCGTGTTTCTCTTTAATCTCCAAAGGGATAAAAGACGACAACCATTATCTGCTGTAAACTCTCATCGGTGTCAGAGAGCCTTGGCTCACTGCAGCCTTGATGTTGACAAGCAGCTATTGACAGTAATAGACTCTTCAGCAAACCCACTTCCACAGACGCTTCAAGTGGAAGAGCTGCAAAACAGCTTGTTTCATAAAACTGAATGGCAGACAGGAGAAAGAAGCAGGAGGCACTGCTCAGAGGCTGCCTTTCAACCATCATCCCTTTTCTTTTTACACTGAATGGATCCTCAGCGGAGGCTCTTCTTACCCAGGAAACAGGAGCTGAAGTCGGCTGCAGGATGGGACAGGGCTCGCTGTTGATCAGACCCAGTTTGACAAACCCACTCATGGCCTTCGAGAAGCCCTGCGGGACAAAACAAGAATCAAAATGAACACATTTACAGGGACACAAGAAGCTAAAGATGCTGGGAGAAATCAGGCTCAGGCAGAAGATATCAGAGGTGGAATGTAAAAAAGTACATTTACTTAAGCACAAATTTGAAGTACTTGCACGTTACTTAAGTATTTCCATTTTATGTGACTTAATACTTCTACTCCACTACATTTGTCTGACAGCTTTACTTTTCAGATTACAATCTTCTACAAATTTAGTGATTTACAATTTGATTTTTTTCTGATAAACTGAAGGATAAAGTGTTCCTTTATTCACCTCCTTCTGAAGCTAAATAAACTCTTTAAAAAGCCTCTCGGATCAGCTGGAAAATGCATCGTCACAAATAATATTAATCCAAAAACAGATCAGATATAATAGTAATATACTAACAGTACAGGGGACATTTTACTGTAACATCATACTTTTACTTTAAGTACATTAAGTCTATTTTGCTGATACATACTTTTACTTTATTGAGGATTTGAATGCAGGACTTTTACCTGTAGTGGAGTATTTACAGTGTGATATTAGTATTTTTATTGCAGTAAAGGATCTGAATACTTCTTCCACCTCTGGAAAATATGTTTTGTGTTTCTACTGTGCTGTGTACACTTGTCAAACTGTTCATAGAGTAGTTATAATTTGAGTCAAACTTTGGACAAGCAGACAGCAAGCAGGTCAATTAAGTAAAGCTGCAACTTCTTATATAATAAAATTACGCCAAAATGAAGTGTGTGTGTGTGTGTGTGTGTGCGTGCGTGTAGTACCTTGTAGCGCAGTGTTCCTCTGATCAGTGTGTGTGCTGTCTCAATGCCGTAAACCTCGGCGTACTTGGTGCTGTCACGGTTTGGAAATCCCTCCAGGTTGAAACCAGGAAAGAAATCCATTGGCTCGCTGGACTCCATCACAGAACCGCCAGGCGGGATGTTCACCACCTGGACAACACACACACACACACACACACACACACACACACACACACACACACACACACACACACACACACACACACACACACACACACACACACACAGTTTCTCCTCTTGATTTAAAGCACTGTAATTATAGGAAAAGATTTACAGAATATACATAATATATAAATTCCTTTGAGGCCTCTGTACCTCGTTATCTCGGAGGAATGTGGCGGAGCTGATGGTGTTGAGGAGGACGCCGTACGGACTCCAGCTGAACTTGTAGCGAAGAGGATTGTCTGAACATTCAGGAGCAGGAAGACCGCCGCAGAACGAGCTGTAGGACTCCACCTGAACAACACAATTATTCATATCGTCAATTCATTTCCTGTCAGTCAACTTTCTGATTAATCAACTTTGAAACTTCACTACAGTATTTTGTTCATCAATAACACCAATTTGTGACGCATACATTTTAAAAGAGGTCCAATCTCTGAACCCATCGGCTTTCTGGTCTGACAACGGATAAGCCTCTGAGGTCAAGGGGCTATATTTCTGGGGTTCAGGTGTAACCAGTGGATATCCAGGCCAAGACTTCTTCTTCCTTGCACCGCTCATTGTTTAAAATCTGAGTATTAACTAGAGATGCATCACAAGTAGCCAGTTCACAAACTCATTTTAAACCAATAAAAAGCTAAATCATCGTCAGACGATCGCCGGACTGTTTACCTGCATTCAACCAAAGCCTGCTGGAACGGGATTGGTCAATATACTACTACGACTACAAATGGAAACCAGAACGCTTCCAGTACCAAAATCTTGTCCCGTTGCCTACACATGAATACAGAATCTGTTTATAGGGATTAAAAGAGGTCTGACAGTCACCCGTTATAAGTCACTTTTAAACAGAGAATAGTTGATGTGATTAGATGAACAGTAATACTCTTTACATCATTCATTCATTTTTTGTTTCTTAATTTATCATTTTGACACAAGTGTGTTGAGCCACTTTGACTTTGGGTCAATTTGGGAACCAAACTCAGGTTGTAATTTTATGTTTAAATCACAGGTCAAAGGTCTTTTTCACGTTGTTTTGAACTTTTCTGATCCAGGAAGAACTCATGTCTGACTGTGTGACGTCACCTGTTTCTGGACTAAAACCTGTGTGAAATCAAGCAATGTGAACTTGTGGCCTGTCAGTCTACGTCTGGGAAATTGTTAGACATGAAGACATTTCAGAAATCATAAATGTAATATATGTTCATTGCCATCTGGTTGGTATTTTGAAAGGCCTCAGAGTCCTTCACACTTGGCATGTCTTATGTGAGGAGGCTCCGGGCGTCTGGAGGTAAAAGACAAGATGAGGACCTTGTAGATGTTCCTGACTCCAACAGTCTGGACCAAGAGTTAGACACAACATTGTTTTGCTTCCTCCAAGGTAGTGTGGTTATGTGATTCTGTATGACGTGTGAGAAGGCAGGGTGTATCTTATGTTGCATAAAGTGTTTGGTATGACTGTCTGTGCATGCTGTACCAAGATTTGTGTTGTATTAAACTTATTCAGTGGAAACCGCTTATATTGATCAAAAGGTTTAGGACAGAATCATTCCTATACAAATGCTGTTTAAATAATTTGCTTATAAAATAATCCGCTTACGATGTTCATTTTGGGTCTTTCTATATGGTAATACAGTATTTTTCTTTTTTTTTTACTCCCTTGATACTTTGACTTGCGGCGCGCAGTATTTTGTCTGCGTTCCAACTTGCTTCCTGAGGCTGGCGCTGCGTTGAAATCATGACGGGAAATGAAATGCAGGAGCAAAACTTGATGTTCCTCGGGCTACCTTACAGAAAACGAATGTGCACGGGGAAAACACCTGTGGTTGAAGCCGCCCTGGACAAGTGGATTGATAATTCCTGGTCACGTAAAGTGAAACTCTGCCAATCCCGGACCGGCTCTGCGCCACCGCAGCGCCGGCAACACATGCAGACGATCGACGTCGGCCTCCATCCATACCACTGACAGGGTGAGCGAGCGAGGAGCCCTAGCAAAAGGGGCGCCGTTTGTATGCACGGCCTGCACTGCAGTGACACAAAGCCGGCCAAAAAACGGCAAAGCCTCGCCACAAGCGGGACCATTGGCGAGGGAAAAGGCAGAGGAATTGTCAGCGAGTCTGTAAATATCTAAGCTGTCCGTCTATTAATATAAATTACTTTATATTCATGTAATAAATATACAAATGTCAATTGTAATCTGCATGAGAAATAAAGACAAACCAAAAAAATGTGGTTATAATAATCATCCGCTCATAGTGATCAATCTGACCTGGACAGACGTGATCACTATAAGCGGTTTCCACTGAATACTCAAGTAAGGATAATTGAGGTTTATGGAGTTCGTCCAAGTGAAGACTGATTGGAAGTTTTCCACATCAGTCTGTTTAAAGGATCAATATGCTGCCTGCATGTGTTCAAACTATTATTATCTCATCTTATCTTATCGCACACACACACACAGTCAGAGTGTGTGCTGACTCACTGTGCAGCCGTCGGCTTTGGCCTTGTCGATACACTCCATGGCGAGCATGTGATCGATGCCCGGGTCCAGTCCCATCTCATTCACAATGGTGATGCCCGCCTCCTCCGCACTGACACACACAAAATCAGACACATATATTACATTTCAGTATCTCTTGATTCAAGGCATGGTAAATTATGCTTATGCTAAATTTTGCCGAGAAAAAACTGTCATGGACATTTTCAAAAGGGTCCCTTGACCTCTGACCTCCAGATATGCGAATGAAAATGAGTTCTATGGGTACCCACCAGTCTCCCCTTTACAGACATGCCCACTTTATGATAATCACATGCAGTTTGGGGCAAGTCATAGTGAAGTCAGCACTCTGACACACTGACAGCTGTTGTTGCCTGTTGGGCTGCAGTTTGCCATGATATGATTTGAGCATCTTATTTATGATAAATGCAGTACCTGTGAGGGTTTCTGGACAATATTTGTCATTGTTAATTGATTTCCGATAAGAAATATATACATACTTTTGCATAAAGCAGCATATTTGTCCACTCCCATGTTGAAAAGAGTATTAAATACTTGACAAATCTCCTTTTAAGGTACATTTTGAACAGACAATGCGCGATTAATTTGCGATTAAATGTGGAAAATCATGCGATTAAATATTTGAATCGATTGACAGCCCTCGTGTAAATACATCCTGTTTAATCGTTTGTTTGTGTTGAGTACATCACCTGCTCTGCAGCTCCTTCATGGCAGGACTCAGGTAGCTGGCTGTCACCATGTTTACCTTCCTCTTGATGCAGTGTTTGGCGATGAGTGGGTGAAGCTTGTACGGCACCATGCTGAGGAGCAGAGGAGGAGGAGGAGGAGAGGTCAGGACAGATGGCTGATGAATTTATTGCAGACTGATGAAAACTGGGCCCTGTCTGGTCATGTAGAGCCGAGCCTGACAAGCTGAGCCTAAGATGTCCACACAACTCCATTTTTCATCCATCTATTTTCTTCAAACCCTGCCACCTTTTGGGGGCGGGGCCAAAATAAGTTTTAAGGCGACTCTAGAGAACCTAACAATAAAAGGACATCTCAAAATGCTCTGAAATATTTCAAGTTTACTTTAGTAAAAGAAATGACATCCATCCACATGTTAAACAGTTTGTATGACTGCCTGTAACAAAATATCCTGTTGTACAGCGCGACTGTACCTGATGACCACGTCATGATCTTTGATCAGAGAGTCCAGGTGTCCTTCCTGGCTGCTGGCATCCAGCATGACGGGGATGGTGTTGGGATATTTGGCCGCCAGCTCCTCTGCCTGCCTCAGTAGCGCCGACGCTGAGATCAACAAAACACAGGAAACACAATCAGTAGAAGGTCATATATGTCATATATGCACTGAAAAAGTTTCGTCTGGGATTAACTATTGGATTGGCAGGTTGCCTGAAATTATTATTACAGGTAATCAGTTATGTATATCTTTAGTTCATAAAATGGAGACTTGTATCTACTAAAGTCCTGCTAATAGCTCTGTGATGTTTTAGTACCCATTACAGAACAAACACACTGATGATTCAGATATTCTAATGGTATGTTCACACCAAGAGCGACGCAAACTCTTCCTTTACAAGGACCAAACTGAAAGATCTACGGCATTTCAATGATCACTTGCGATCATGTGACTAAAGTTGCACACCCGACAGACTTTGAACTCAGGTTATGTTGTTACATATTTCAAATAACACATCACCTTTATGGCTTTTCAGAGTCTGTAAAACAAACTCACCCACAGTGACCTGGGTCTTCTCATCGCGAGTCAAATACTCGACTATGGGGCCGGAGACGTATCCTGAACCCAGCAGCAGGACGCGCTTCATCCCAGACTTCTTCATGATCTGAGCCTTCTCCCTGAAGCACATTAGACACACTGACTTAAACCCACGTCAGAAAAATTTCAAACTTCAATAACCAGTCGAGTAACTCAAGTTTTTCTGGCTGAGCAGAAATCAATAATCAACTGAACTTTGACTCTTTACACATTTTGCTTTACGACTGAAAAGCTACTAAAGCTGCATTATTTTGAGATCTGCTACATTCAATTTAAAGTTTATTTTGCCATTTTTTCTGAAT